>JAQZBX010013414.1:0-39904 GCA_029593785.1 Cabassous unicinctus | reverse complement strand
TACTCTAAGTGGTAATAATCATGGGAATGGTCAAGGGCAGATTGTCTCTGACCTCAGTGCAACGGCCATCAGGTGATGATTTCCATGTCCAGATACCAGAAAGCCTCTCTGTTCCCTGATTTCCACACCTTCTCCCAGCCTCCGCAGGAGAGAGCTCAGCCCACCTGCTCAGTCCTCTTCAGAACCTTGGGCTCCAGGGATACCAGAAGGCTCAGCTTCTTAGAACTAAGTCCTGAGACTTTCCTGGGCCAGTCCCTAGGTTAACGAGAAGGTTTAAAAGACAGCAATTGGGATCATGATCTATAATGTGACAATCCCCCAGCTTCTGCCTGACTGCTTACTGTACTCAGCACCTATTTTGCTCAAGAAAAGTACTTGAGTTGAAATGGAGTTGGGAATGGAGGGAAAGAGATGCTAAGCCACCCCATTTCCAGCACTAAGGCAACTTTATGGCAAGACAAGAGAAATTGTCAGATTTTTATTCTTTCGATGCATGTAGAAAGTACATATTTTTTTACTATGAGTAGTTTATAAAGGTACTCTCACAGCCATTTGAGCTTTATACTGACTTTTTTGTTTTGTTTTGCATCTGATTGTTTAAAAACTATATTATTGCTTGAGCAAAATATGCCTTTCCCCTGGCTTACCCATTCCCAAACTCATAAGAGACTTTTACTCATCTCACTGTGGAGGCATTATCAAAAGATATAAAGATGTTTCCTGATGGGCTCATTCATTCATTCACTCATCTGTTTATTTATTCACTTATTCTTTTTTCTTATCAAATTCTACTTCTCTCTCCTTATCTACAGCACAGAGTTCTCTGTTGCTGTAACACAGTGATCCTCATACTTAAGTCTATATCCGAATCAACTGGAGGGCTTGTTTACCCACAGATTTCTGGATCCAACCCCAGAGTTTCTGATTCATTAGGCCTCGGGTGGAGCCCAAGAATTTATATTTCTAATAAATTTCCAAGTGATACTGAAGCTACTGGTCCATGGACCATGATTTGAGATCCACCTGTTTAACTAGGGTAACCAACCATCTCAGTTTGCCCAGGACTGTCCCAATTTTTGCACTGACAGTCCCACATCCCTGGGTTGCTCCCAGTCCAGGGTAAACCAGGACAGCGGTCACCCTAAGTCTGACTCACTTGGCTGTACATTGGAACATCCCGAGAAGTTTTAAAAACTACTGATGCTTGGGCCCCACCCCACAAAGTCTTATTTAATAGGTTGGGGGTGTGGCATGGGCATCTGGATGTTTAAATGCTCTCTAGGTGATTTTCTTCAGACGTCTATTAACTATTGCTCTAATCACAAGCCTCATTCCCATAGGAAGGCCTCTCTACTAGGTCTTCCTTCACTTGGAATCCTCTTTGTCTTCAGGGGTTCTCAAGTCTGGCTGTCCATTAGAATCAGCTGGGGAGCTTTTAAACTCTACTGGTGCCCAGGCTCCACCCACCCAAGCCCAGTTAAAGTCAGAATCTCTGAGGGTGTGGCCTAGGCAATGATATTCTTTATCTCCCCAGGTGATTCTTATGGGCAGCCAAGTATTTGATCTCATGACTGGCTAGTCATTCAGTGAAAAGGACTCATCCAGTCTATTTAGTTTAAATTATCACCGTCCCTTGCCCTCACAGTTTCTAATAGCTTTTATCAGTCTGATATTTTCCTCTAGAGCAGTACCTAGAACATGTATGTACTCAATAAATGTTAATTCATGCCTTCAATGTGCCAATCACTACATTAGGCCCCAGGGCCAGTTCTATAGCAAACAAAAAACAATAATGAAAACAACAGGAACAAAAAATAAGTAGGGGGCTCTGCTTTCATAAAGCTCACAGTTTTATGGATTAACTCTTTAAAAATTTTTTTGAAACATCTATATTCTTCTGTTAGATGTTTTAACAAACAGAGGGGCAACATTTTACCACTTAAAGACAATCGCTGGCATCTAGTCTTTTCATTGTAGTCTTTTCATTATAGAGAGACTAGCTATACATTTACATGGAAAACAAACTTTGGTGATTTATAGCACTGAAATGATTTTGTGGACATGCAACAAACTGAGCCATGGTTTTGGCACTGTGAATTTCTTCTGCCTTCCCTTGCAGCTCAGTGCTGCCCAGAAGCCCTGAGATAGTGCAGTGCCCACCCCCCACCCATGGTGGGACCCTCCTGGTGGTCCAGGACCAGAGCCGAGTCTTCCTGCTGTGGTTGGGCTTCAGGAAGTGCTCTGCAGTCCCTCAGTTCAGCAGGACAGACACATGAAAGAGCCCTAGAACACACACAGAGAAAACACGTAAACAAGTATACGCTCATCCATTTTTACGGAAACAGACGTAAATGGTGTGGGGGTGCTCTAGTCAAAAGGGTTTAGTCAGGAGGCAGGAAGTACATCTCAGCAGCAGAAATCTAAATGAAGGGGAACTCAGTAGTAGGGGGACATCCAGACCAGGGCATTACAGGCTGGGGGAATGACCTGTGGAAAAGTCCAGGAAACTTTAGCTAATGGCCTCGTGTAAGAGCCAAGCAGTAGTCCTTCTACTGATCTCAGGTGGTCCTGGACTGGAGCAGGACACTTTAGGCATTTGGTAGAGTCAGCATTTCTTCATGATATCTTTCCTTCTGAGATAACTTACCATTCTGGTCAGGTTTGTTACAAGATTGAAGGGATAATTGTGAAGTAACTTATCCAGCCATTTGAACCAATCTGCATAGCCAGTGTAGACATTATAGGGAAACAGTCCTCATCTTTGACCAGATTATCTAGATTGATGTGTTTAATGATTAAGCCACTAGAAATGCTTAATCTAGAGCTTTGTCTTTATAATGCAAAGTTACAGAAAGAAATCCATTAGTTGATTGCAACATGAGCATGACCAATATGTTATATTTTTCCTTACACAATATATATAGTATGTATATATTCTATTTTATTATATATTTTATACATATATTTATACATATATATGTATATAAAAGGAGATGAAAACTCTTGATTTGCTGAAAGGCAGTGACCAGTCCATTTAAACATATGTTTAAAAAATGTCCCATTAGCATTTGAATTATTTATATTTTTAGTGAAGAAAGTTTAAAAAACAGGGCTATATCTCATTTTTAAAATATTTTAACATAGTTCACTATTGTTTTAAAACACTGTGCAGATTAAACAAAGCTTGTCTGTGGTTCACATTTGACCTGCAGGCCACCTATTTGCCATCTGTGCTCTTGTCAAAGAATTGTATTTATTTTCTATGGAATAGGATTCTCTCTTGGCAATGTGTAGTAAAAAATTTTTGTAGATTTTAATTTATGGTTTTCTTAAAGTGTTTATTTACCTTTTTCTTCTAACTTCCCAACCAAGTATAGCAGGCTCTGTGTCCCCCTGCCTCAGAAAAGATTTTTAGCAGGCCAGAAATGAGAAATTTCTGGAAAGACACTTGGAACAGGAGCAAGAAATGGAAAAGGGACAAAAAGATGGAGATGTTGCCATGGAAAATACAGATAGAATAACATTCTCATAAGAGTTTCTTTCTCATGGATTAAGAAAAGAGAGAGGTGTTTGGGTTTCCCAGCCAGCCAGGACTGCAGACAAACCACTGTGGAGCAGCATCCTGAGGTGGAGTCCAGACCAGAGTAGGATGCCAGGTCGAAGGCCCTGGGACTCTGCCTTGATTCCCAGTTTTCTGGGAACCCAGCAGAGAGCTGCTGGATATGAGGGGCCATTACTGACTTTTAAAAATGAAAATGTTAGTGATTATAAAACCTAAATGAAAAGGAATGAGATTTTTTATCTACTTTTTCTGGAGACCACTCTAGCATAGAGGGAGAGAGAGTGGGGTTCCTAGGCTGGCTAAAACTGGAATTATCTACCACCCTTATTGGATAATGACTTGGATTCAGAATATAATTTTGATTCAGATATTGTAGCAGTTTGAAGCTTTTGTGAACCCCAGAAAAGCTGATTCTTAAAGTTAATCCATTCCAGTGCATGTAAACCTATTGTAGGTGTGACATTTTGATTAAATTACTCCAGTTACTGGTCTTTGATTAGATTCTGTGACCCAAGGTGGTTCTTAATACTCTTACTGGAGTCCTTTATAAATGGAGGAATAAAAAGCCAAAGATATAGAATAAAGCAGCAGAGACAGAGAGGAGCCCAGAAGCTGAGAGAGAAATCCCCAGGAACCAGAAGCTGTAATCAATGGAACACAGAAGCTGAGCGGAAGCCACGTTGGCCAGAAACTGAAAGTAAGGACCATGGAGAGAGGAGAGACGAGCCATATGCCTGATGGCCCAGAGCTGCGCATCTTCTGATAATGCCATCATGTACCTGATAACCCACAGCTGTAGCTGTGGAAAAAGCATCTCTGATGATGCCTTAATTCAGACACTTTCATGACCAGAAAATTGTAAGCTTATAAGTTATTAAATCCCCATTGTAAAAGCCAACTCATTTATGGTATATTGCTTTGGCAACATTTAGCAAACTAAAACAGATATAATGATCATAAAATAAATGAATAATGGGCTAAATGATAAATAGTGTTTTCAATGATAAATGACTTGAAAATTTAGATCCAGGCCTATGTCAGATTTCTGGAATTTGTTTTTCTGCTGACATCAGATTTGAGATTATGATAGCAGTGTGGGTGTGGAAAGTATATGTGACACGGAAGGCAGAAAGTCCCAACTAGTTCTACCTGTGCTATTTACAACTCTTTGAAGAGACCTAGCTTTCCACCCATCTATCCTCTCTCTAATTTTAGGTATGGGCATTTCTAGAATATATATAATGAACATGTATTAGTGAGAGTACTAACCAAATATAAAATATTATTTTTCCTTCTCTAGAAACCCCATCCTCTTCTCTACTTTGGCATTAAATAGTCCTGATTCACATGTATGTTATTAGTTGTTTGATGTCAAATGAGTTAGTGACCTGTCTAAGCCTCAGTTTGGTCATCTGTATAGTTTCCTCACCTGTATCATTCATGCTACCAAGGTCTGTTTTGACAATTAAATAGCATAATATGTATAAAAGCATTGCCTGGCAGTAAACAAAGTGATTGCCATTTTATTGCTATAGTCTTGAAAGAAGAAATCCTGATATGTTACATTTCTTCATAAAGGGTTTGGAAATTCTTCACATATCTTATTCTTTCATCTTTTTCAAATTGTCTCTCTATGATAGACAAGACAAAATTTTTCTCTATCTTATGAATAAGAAGACTAAGTATCAGTGGTTTAGAGCCTTGTGAAGCACAAGATGCCTCCTCACTTGTGACTGTGCTCCGTGTGGTGGGCTGCTTGCTCTCCATCCTAGAGATGTGCCAGGAAATATGGAGAACATCAGCCCATGAGATCGGGCTGAGACCCTACTCTCCAGGAATTTAAAGTAATTTGGGGTTAATAAGGATTGAATGACAGAATGGGAGAACGTAGACTAAAAGTTCTGTAAGATACCTGAACAGGGATATTTAAATAGGGACCAAAGCAGATAGGAAGATTTCACATAGGTGGCAGGACATACTCCCAGAACCAACAGGGTGAGGAGTTTTGGAGAAGTACTGGAAGGAGGGAGAAGGTTAATGATTTGCTGATAACTTGCCCTGTTGTCTGTACTGTGAAGGGTTGTTTAAAAGAAAACAACAACACAGTGCTAGAAGACTTGTAGCATGTCCTGGCAGACCATCTACCTGGTTACATTGTCTTTTTTTTTTTTCAATAATTAATTTTTTTTTTAATTTTTCAAGAAGCTTTAGATTACATAAATGTTACATAAAAAATATAAGAGATTCGCATATGCTCCTTCCCCCTCCCACACTTTCCCACATTAACAACATCCTTCATTAGTGTGGTACATTTGTTACAATTGATGAACCCATATTGAAACATTGCTACTAACCATGGACTACACTTTACATTATCATTTGTGCTTTGTCCCACACAATTTGTAAGTTATGACAAAATATACAATGGCCTGTATCTGTCACTGCAATGCCAGTTAAATTGCTTTGTGGGCCAAATACCCAAACCTCCTTGTCAGCCAAACTAGAATCCCAGAATATTCCAGGCATTTTCTCTAGCCCTGTCCCGCATTTTGTTTAGAGAATAAGTAAAAAATCAGCCCATGATGACTCCAAGGAGTTTGAAGCCAAGGCATTCAAGTGGGGTAGTTCAGGAGGAAGGCATGTGACATTTTTTGACTCATTTTAATTGCATATTTGTGTGAAAATTTACTTGCATAGCACAACATAGTGCAATTACTTTATGATGCTGCATTTTAGTTCTTTATTTCCATTAAAAGCAATTCATAAAAAAACGTATTGTCAGGGAGCAGGTGTGGTTCAAGCAGCTGAGCGCCTGCTTTGTACGTGGGAGGTAGGGTTCGGTTCCTGGTGCCTCCTAAAAAAAACCAAAAACAAACAACAAAACAAAAAAACAACACAGGGGAGCCAATGTGGCTCAGTGGTTGAGCACTGGCCTCCCACATAGGAGGTTCCGGATTTGATCCCCGGCCCCCGGTACCTCAAAAAACAAAACGAAACAAAACTATATTGTCTGTTTTACTATTTAATCATTAATTCAATAAATATATATCGAGTGTCTATTATGTGCCAGGCACTGTAAAAGGCACTGGGTATTTATTGGTTAAACTTATTTAAAAAAAACAACAGTTCACAATTAAGTGGGAGAGACATGGCATTAAAAAGTCTATATTACAGGTTTGGGTTCTGCTTGAATGAAAACAGTGCTATGAGAGATACTAATGAGGAACATAATTTAGATTGTGGATGGGACAGTTAAGTGACATTTAGACCTAGAAGGAGTTAGACAGCCAGAGAGCTCTTTAGTTTTAGGGTATCCAGAAAATGTTCAAACTTGACAAATATAAGTTTTATTTTTAAAAATGAGTTAAAGAGAGGGAATGCTAACTTGTGCATTTATCCCACACATTTTATCCCACACATTCAATACCTCACCTCCCAAATGATGCGTGGGTGTTTGTATGTGTGTAATCTTTTTCCTGATCCATATCGGGTAAAAGACTATATTTTGCACAGGAAATAAAGACCAGGAACACCCACAGGCTTGATATTTTGAATAATTTCTGCAAGACATAATACAAATAGAACCTAATTTAGGGAGGTCCAGCTCAGCCTTCCATTGACAGGACGGGAAGGGAAAGGCCACCTGGAAAGTCAGCAGATAGAATCTTGAACAGTCCCCAAATCACCTTCTTGTTTGTAAAGACCGGTCTCACTTGCCAGATGAAGCATACACTTTACTGATAGAATCTATCTGTTATGTCCTAATTGAGGACCTCTTAACAAATTGTATAATGTTATTAGTGCCTGTCAACAATGATGTATTTGAATTCCGTTATAACGTTTCGCAACTAAAGCTACGGTTCAGTCCAGATTTTACCGCCGAACAATTATCATCAAGGCATAGGGTCTTAAGTGTGGTTTTCATTAATAACAGTGTTGTCAGCATAATCTGTGATTTGAATCTCTTTTTGTGGACATTTAGTTTTACTTCTGAAGGTTGGACGTGTGATCCAAACTTTGACAGTGTCCTTTTATGCTGCTGTAATAAAGGACTTTTATTGAAAGCCTCTCCTCCTCTGCCTAGGACTGCTGCAAACAGAGTCATCAGGTTGCTGGTTAAGGGCAAGTGCTCTGGAATCAGATGACTCCAGCTTTCTCTAACCGTTTTGCTTCAGTTTCCTCCACTCTATATTAGGTCACAGGTTCTTAACAAGGGGTCTGTGAGCTTGAACTGAAATTCAAAAAAACATTATTCTTGTGGGGACGTGTTGGTGTGGGTGTGATATATTTATTAAATAATACACAGTATAGTGTGGACTTAGTAAGGGGTCTGTGGTTTTCACCTGACTGGCAAGCGGGTCCGTGGAACAAAAAAGGTTAAGAACCCCTGCATTAGAGGACCTAAACATAATTCCCTCACTGGGTGGGACCTTAGCCCACTGCTGGTAACAGAGCACAGGCTTAGTGGATATTAGTTTTGTATCTGAAAATTTAGGGAAGTGAATGGGTTTATAATGTCAATATATAGAATTTTCTACAATAATAATAATAATGCTGATACTATTAATATTTCCTAGAAATTGTCATTTACCTTCACAATGAACCTTGGGTTAGGGCTGTTTTAAATATAGATATACCTTCCTTTAAAACTAAACAACATAATAACAAAAGAAATATTGACTCACTGTGAAAATACAGACTTATTTGCACACACAAGTCAGAAGCGCAATACTTGCTTTACAATATATAATCCTTACATAACAACATAAAACTCTGAAAAAACAACTAAATGACAACAATAGCAACTATTTATCTGAAGCTTTTGCCAAAAAAAAAAAAATTCATTGAAAAATATCAGTAAAGGAAGATATACTTTAAAGATTTCAGAACAAAGGTGAGAAAATAATCTTGAATTCCTGCCATAAGGCAATATAAATGTCTGAACCATAAGGGTTAATTTCCAGTGAAAGAAATGTTTTCTTTGTAGAAGAAGGAAAAGATAATTTCTGTCTTGCTTTTTTTGGGACTCCAGAAATTCTTTTGTCCTATATGGATAGATCTTTCCTTCGTTCTTCTAATACTTCAATACAGTTTGGCATTATACATTTTTCTTATAGTGTTTTTTGAAAATCAAACATCCTTGCCATTAATCATTGAAACCCCTCTTCCCTGGAAGAGCCTAGTGATCTTTATGATCTGTGCCCATCCAGACAATTAAATTTAAAATCCATTCTTAAACATACAAAACCAGAAAGATTGTTTCCAAATAAAGCCAATGGCTCTTTTTGGTATCTACAGCATGCTTTAGTTTATACCACATATGCACACGCTGGCAAAATACCTTATGGTCTATAAGAATCCCGATGGCCTGGAACTAGTGTATTACTACCAGGGAATAAGTCCCATGCCCATCTACCCTGAGTCTTTGGATAAAGACAAAGCTCCCTCCTGCCACGCACCTGTTCAGTTGTGCAATGCTGAACAATGAACAGCTGCTAACAATAAGGGTATTGTGCTTATGCAACACAGTTCAGGATCTGATGATTAGTCTCTTGATAAATGCTAAAACACTGGGGAATTTTCTCTTGACAGGATGCCTGCTTCATAGAAAATGCAGTGGTCTATGTTGTGCTGTACATTGAAATCTTCTCTATGACTTGGGTTCTAGAAGATCACATTAGCCTTCCAAGTTGGTTTTGAAGTAGTTAAGACTCTCAACCAGTAAGTGACCCTACATTGTGGCATTGCTTGTAATTTTAGGAACTTTTTTGTGTAGACTTGTCTTACCATGTTAGCAAAAATCTGTAATATGTTCACTCCATTGATGAGGATGTGTACTTGTATATGTATTCAAGAGAAGCTTCCATTTGTTGAGTGATCTTCAAGCAAACATCTTGGAGTGTTTTACAAAAGAATTTTAAAAATTAAACCAAACAGGATATGAAACTGTGCTGCCAAACAAGTAAGTCTTTAGGCATGATTTAAATTTAGTTAATGACATAAAGAGCTAAATCTGTGAAAGGAAGCAAGTTCCTTGGATCAGAGGAAAAGAAGCAGAAAACAGATACTCATATTTTGTGTAAGTCTTCAGTTGAGTAGTTCCAAAAATGTACTTTTAGAAGTGTAGTTGGAAAACCCCAGGCTAAGTGAGCTCCAAGGCCAGTGTTTTAGGGAAAGAGACCAGATAATAGCTCCCATGTGCATAGTATTTACAGGTTCAAAGTGTTTTCACAGTCATCTCAATAATTCTCACAACACCCCACTAAAGTAGTTAAGGGAGGTGTTATCCCATTTTAAGAATGAGTAAACTGATGACAGGATAAATTAAGGAATTAAATCCATGTCATCCAGATAGAGAGTGGAAGAGGTAGTATTCAAATATAGATTTTGTTCTAAATCCAGTGCTCTATTTACAGTTCCCTGAGTCTCCACTTTGACAAACCTTTTGACATCTCTCCAGCCATTACTTCCCTCTCTCTTTCTGGGATAATAGAAATCACTCTGGCTTTCCAGTATACTCTGGCATTCTGCTTTTCCTCAGGAGGAACTCCTGACATTCAGGTGGAAAGGGCAAGTTAGAAAATCAAGGTCTTCTAATGCAAGTGCATTGCAAATGACAATATCATGACTTAAAGCAGAATTAATCCTTTCGCAACCTTTAAATGACTTTGATAGTTTGCCTCCAGTGCTTCCCAGAATCCTCCCTGAGAAAATGCTATTGTAATGATCCGGTCATTTGCTCTTGGGGTTGTGGGTGGCTTTCTGGTGTAAGAGACTATACTGGGGAAAATGGGGGATTCTTAGTGAGCTTCCTTTCTGTTGCTGACACTGAGCAAGTGTGGTTATCCCAGAAGCTCTGAGGATTATGAGTTTTGGGGTTTCAGACAGTAAGGTGGGCCTTGGGCCAGAGGGCTGGGTGTTGTAGGTTTAAAGAAAATAATGCATAAAATACAGAGTTCCCATATACCACCCCATTATTAGCACCTTGCATTAGTGTGGTATATTTATTACAATTCATGATATAACATTTTAATAATCGTACTATTCACTAGAGTCCATTGTTTGCATTGTACTGTCCTATGTTTTTTTTTCTAGCAACATTTATACAACATAAAATTTCCCTTTTAACCACAGTCAAATATATACTTCAGTGCTGCTAATTATGTTCAAAATGTTGTGTTACCATCACCACCATGCGTTACCCAAACTTTTCCATCAACCCAAACATAAACTCTGTACAATTAAAGCATTAACTCCCCATTCCCTACCCCTGCCCTGGCCCCTGGTAACCTGTATCTTGTATTCTAGTTTCTCTTGAGACCTATAGTGTCTCCTTAAGGCAGATCATTTGGAAGAGATGTGCTACTGCTTTCATTTTTCTGTTTTTCTTTTGTCTTTTCCTCTGAAAACCCACTTGATTTCTCATCCAGGGTTCGGACTTTAAAAAGTTTGCATTTTCTTTAACAAAGTTGGGAAGAACAAGGTTTTGTTCCTGTGTCGATCTTTTGGGAAAGGTCATGTGGGGGAACCCAAGAATTAGCAATTCAAACCATGTCTCTGCAACCAAGTTCTTGAGCAGGTCACTCTTGCCATGCCTCAATAAGACAATGGAAAAACGGAGGGACACCTTTAGGGCAGCCAAGGCCTTGCAGAAAGCCGGTGAACTTAAGGATGTTACTTTTTACTTATATTTCAGTATAGCTTTTGCAGATTTTTTCCTTTATAGTGAATTAAAAAGTAGAAAACTTAAGCTTCCTTGCATTTAGCCAATAAACACAGCCTATCATAAAGATTTATTTGACTTCCATGTGTCAGGAGATGTCTGGGAGCATTTGAGACAGGAAGACAAACAATCCCATGTGGAACTATCAAGGATAAAAGATAGCTGGAATGACATTCCCTGAACTGGCTGCATTCCCCAGTTTGGCCTCCTGTGAGGGCACATGCTCGTTCTCCGGTCCTTCAGTCTCTCTGGTGATGAGTTATTTTTGGCTGCATTGTCTTCATCTTTAGACCCTGCCTTTCTCCTTGAGCCTGTGTTTATCTCAGTATCACTTTGATTGCCTGGTTCCTGTTTATCTATTTCATTTTTTTTCCCATCTTGACTTGCCTTTGCTCCTTGGCCCCCACCTCTGAATTTTTTCCACACCTACTTTTGCCAATCCGACCTCAGTTGGATCTGCTTTGAGCATCTGTATTAGGAATCTCATCATATCACTGTCACATGTCACCCTCTGTCACATGACTGTCTGGATTTATTCCTGCTCCTGATAATTTGGTTCCTCCATGTCCCAGTGTTTTAGTGCCTGGCACTGTGCTCTGGAAGGAAATAGAAAGAAGTGTAAAATAGGAATCTGCTACTTTTCTACCTACCTGGAATACTCCTCATATATGTTTTAAGCTTTTAGTGAACCACATTTTTACCAGCTAGTCTTTTGTAATAATTTCTTCTTTAAAATTCATTTTCCACATGGGACTGTATAACAAAGTGAACCCTATTGTGGACGATGGACTGGGGTTACTAGTACAAGTATTAGAATGTTCTTTCGTGAATTATAACAAATATACGATGCTATTACAAGGTGTTAATAAAAGGGTGGTAAGTGGGAAAATATACCTAATGTAAACTATGGGCTATAGTTAACAGTAATATATTTTAATATTCTTTCATCAATTGTAATAAAGGCACAAAACTAATGCAAAGTGTCAGCATTAGAGGAGTATATGGGAACATTGTATTTTTTACATGACTTTTCTGTAAACCTACAACTTCTCTAATTAAAAAAAATATTTTTTTTCCAAAAAAGCATACTAAGTGAAAGAAAGCAGACACAACATACTACATATTGTATGATTCCATTTATATAAAATGCAAATATAAATAAATCTATAGAGATGGAATTAGATTAGTGGTTTTGTAGAGCTGGGGAAAGATAGAGGGATTGAAAGGTGACTGCTAAGAGGTATGGGGTTTTTCTTTTTGGAGTAATGAGAATGTTCTAAGATTGATTGTGGTGATGAATGCACAACTCTGTGATTGTACTAAAAGTTATGGTGCATTTTTGATGGATTGTATGTTATGTGAATATAGTTCAATCAAATTGTTTTTAAAAATTTGTTTTCCACTTATTGTGCAGGTGGCTCAGGATCACCCAGAATATACTGTGTCATTGCTTATGTTCTGTGTTATAAGTTCTTGGGAGGCAGGTCTTTATATTCTTAGTCCCTGGGAGAGTGTCTCACACAAAATAGATGCTCAATAAATGTCTGCTAAGTATTAGTTTTGTATGGAACATAATATTATGTGCACAGAAAAACTGAGAATAAGTTCTTAGGAAATAACTCAGTTCTAAATGGCACTATATAGTTTTAAGTCCTAAACAGTGCTGTCCAATGAAACTTTCCTTAATGATGCCAATGTTCCATATCTGTATTACCCAATACTGTAGCCATTAGTCACATTTGGCTAGTGAGTACTTGAAATGTGGTTAGTGTGATTGGGGAACTGGATTTTATATTTTATTTAATTTTAATTAAATTTAAAAAGTCAAGTGGATAGTGTCTACCAGATTGAATAATGCATGCTATAGGAATGTGGAGAATGGGAAGATAAATGTTGACTATGAGTTAGGGAAGTCCTCATGGAGGGAGAAGAACTTGGATCTTGAGAAGGGGAGGCAGAGAGGAGGAGTGGGATATTTTAAGTAAGGGCTATAGCAGAAACTCGGAGGTAATTGAAGATGTGTTTGGTATCAGTTTGAAGGCCTGAAAGTAGAGCTGAGTTTGAGACCAAGAGATAATAGTAACAATAACAGCAGCCACAATCACAAACCACATAAGAACCTAATCTTCACAACAATACTATTACTCAGAGAATACAATTAACTTGCTCACAAGTAAACCTTAGTATGTGGCAGAGCTGAGATTCAAGTAACTTCTGTCTGGCTCAAAATCCCAAGTTTTAACCACCATAATATGATGTTTCCTGCTCTGTCGTGTTAAGAACAGCTTACAAGTATGAAATAGACCAAATATCCTTTAAATGGCAAATGGATAAACAATGACATGCACACAAACACTGGAATACTACTTAGCAATAAAAAGGAACAGAACTACAGACACATATAACAACACAGATGAATCTCAAATGCATTGTGCTCAGTGAAAGAAGCCAGATTCAAAAAGGCTTGATGAATACATCTATACAACATTTTGGAAAAGGCAAAATTAGAGGGACAGAAAACAGATCAGTGGTTGACAGGAGCTGGGGTGAAGGGCAGGTATTAACTACAAAGAAGCGCAAGAGAATATTTTGGGTGATTGTGGTGGTTTGGAGTTATGTACCCCAGGATAACATGTTCTTGAACTTAATCCATTCCTGTGGGTGTGAACCCATTGTAAGTAGGCCCTTTTGATGAGATTACTTCAGTCAAGATTTGACCCAATTGAATCAGAATGGGTCTTAATCCTATTACTGAAGGCTACAGAGAGAGACAAAGCCACAAGGGGGAGCAGCCAGAAGCTGGAAGTCAAGGGAACTAGAAGAGAAAGAAGACACTGCCATGTGCATTGCCGTGTGACAGAAAGGCCAAGGATCAGGGATCACTGGCAGCCAGCTCCAGAACGCCACAGTCTTCTGGGAGAAAGCATTGCCTTGTTGATGCCTTGATTTTGGACTTCTCCTAGCCTCAAAACCATAAGACAATAAATTCCCATTGTTTGTGCCAACCCATTGCATAGCATTTGCTTTAGCAGCCAGGAAATAAAACAGTGATGAAAATATACTATATCTTAATTTTGGTGGTGGTTACATGACTCTGTATTTGTCAAAATTCATAGAACAATGCCTTAAAAGGGTGAATTTTACTTTATGTAAAGTACACATTAGTAAACTTGAGTGAAAAAGAAATACGAGTAGATTCAAGTTTATTTTCACAAAAGCAGGTGGGAATATGATTAGTTATTCTAACTTAGACTATTTTGAAAAATAAGTAATTGTGAAATTTCTGTGTCCAAACATAGCCTCATATTTATGCTCTCTGTCTCTACATTTAACAGAAATATGATGTAGGAATTTAAGACTCTTAAAAGAGATGTGTGTATATGTATGCATGTGGAGTTATTTGTATTTAACATGAGTTGACATAATAAATGTTTATTCAGCTTAGTGTTTATTTGTCATTGGCATGGGAAAGAGGGTGGGGGTGGAAGAGAAAGAGATATTTTAATTAAACCTGAATGGTAAGTTGTCATATGACTGATCCCATTTTCTTTTTAGTTTGTTTAAACGAAAAATAACTACCATATGAAGTCAAAGCCCCTTTGAAAGCTTGCTTCAAAATTTCCCAATACATAATGAAAATCTCCTTTTTATAATAAACCACTTAGATGAGACAATAGGACAATGGATATCTTTCAACATATATTGATTTCTTTCTTTTTTCCCAAGAAAACACTCATGTAGAATTAATTATCTAATAGTCTTACATGACTTTGCCTTCACTAATTTTGCTGTGTGTTCATAAAACCATAGATTCATACAATATTTAGGCAGCTAAAAAGTTCTGGCACAGTCTAGAGTCTGTGAGCAGATAAGGGGTTATCTTTGTTTTATAATTGAAGAGGGGCCTTCCAGAGTGACTAAATAACTTACCTATGGCCACATTTTTCATGTTAAGGTTTTTATGCTTAAAGAGTGATTAATCTTCATAATAGAACTGTAAACAAAACTAATTAATGATTGTAATTAAAGCATTTCACTTGGTTCTCTGCTTTAAGCATTTATTCAGGTTCAAGCTTTATTAATATCATATAATAGTACCTCAATAATCCTCATTAATCAGAAGGTAGTCTCATAAGGGAAACTATAAATTATAGGATATGTTTTTTTTTAATGGATTGCAATTACAAATGTAGAATTTGGAGGTAATGAATGTGAAAACACTTTGAAAGCAAAAAAAGCACTAAACAAATGTTTTGGTTATTTTTTTTCCCTTGACTTCATTTTTCAGCCACTTGCCCACTATTTTTCCCAGAATCCTAAGTAGCGTAAAGCATACATTTGAAGAGAACACAGATGTATTGTTAGTTAAGAAATAGTTGTTTTGGTACAAATAAATATATAATTAAACATACACATATAACAAATTTTCAAAGAGTGATCTAATTGTAATATATTAAATAAAATTGTTTTTTTGAACTGATACAAAACCAGAAATTGGTGTCATCATGACTTGTCGCTGTTTAGTAATCTCATAGCATTAATTAAATGCATACATATACATATTCATACATATACATTTTTGTGTCTTTAAGTCTGTAATGCTTGGCAGCATTTCCATATTTACCCTCTATATTTTCTTCATGTAATTTCTCTTTAACTGTAAGTGGAGACAAAGAGATATTAATTTGAAAGAGGGTCAGAGAACTGACTAATACTTAATCATGTTATGGTAATGCTAATATCCCCATAAATATATTTCTTTTGACACTTAATGAAAACTTAAAACCAAAGAATGATATGGTAAGTTTATCAACTTTATGACTTTTTAAAATCTTCCGGTATATTTGAAGCATATCCTTTTGCTTTTTATTCATTTCTAATTATTTCTAAAATACAGAAAACTTTACAAAAGGGCAGAATTTTTTAACAGTGCTGTAGGAGGTTTCAAGCTTATGTTGGAAGCCAGCTATTTGTTAATATTAAAGAACAGGTTTAAACATTTGTTGAAAAGTTGGATTATATTCTCTTGAAGGTCACTTTCACACACACACACACTCAGGAATTGCTGATCTCCATAACAATGGGCTAGACCACCTTAGCTATTGGAAACTGATGAGCCATAAGATTGGATCTGGTCCCTTTGTCTCCTTTCATTCCTTTGTGGCAGGGTCTTAAATAAAATAAGGATAGCTGCTGCTCCTGGATTTGCAGGCTACAAAAGGAGACTAAGCATTACTGGTTGTCCAGGAGAGGGGAGAGGGTTACACGTTGACTGGGTCTGCAAGCCCTGGGAAGAGGGATAGTGGACAGAGAGCATGAGGTGGAAGGGAAAGGAATTAAAAGGTAAGGAAGAGGTGGGGGCCTTTGTATACTAAAAATGCAAGGCTGCTAATACAGGAAGAGATGGAGATGGAATGGGGGATTTTGTGATATTTGGCAAAAGTGTGGTAGACTTAGAAATAAAGTAGTGTCAGGTGCTTTCCTATTTGTTTTTAGATTCTGTATTTGGGTTCTGCCAAGGATTATGCCGGAGCCACTTACCCTGAGTCAGATTTGGAGAGGGGAAACAAAAGGCAACAATTTAGAATATGCTTTTTTTTTTTAAGATTTATTGTATTTATTTATTCCTCCCCCTCCCCCCCCCCATTGTTTGCACTTGTCTCCTCATCTTCTCTTTAGGAGGCACTGGGAACCAAACCTGGCACCTCCCATGTGGGAGAGAGGCACTCAATCACTTGAGTCACCTCAGTTCCCTGTTTTGCTGTGTCTCTCATTGTCTTTCCTCTTTGTGTCTCCTTGTTGCATCATATTGTTGCGTCAGCTCGCTGTGCCTGCCTGTCGTGCCAGCTCGCTGTCTTTCCCGTCTTCTCCAGAGGCACTGGGAACCGAACCGGGGGCCTCCCATGTGGTAGATGGGAGCTCAATCCCTTGAGCCACATCTGCTTTCCTAGAATGTGGTTGTTTTAATGGAGATACTTTGATGTATTCCATAATTTTTTTCTTTCCCAAGTGTTTGATGACTTCAACCTATTGCTGATCCTCTTGTCTAGGTCTCAGGAATGATGACTGAAGTTCAGGGACGACTGCTGCACATAGTTCTTAGTAACAAACAGTGATTTTTATATTTTGATACATTTGCATCCAAAGTCTCCTCTAAGGATCCAAGTCAAATACCTTGCCTGGGACTAGGGTCATAAGAACTAAGTGATCAGAGCCTATGAGAAAAGCTCTGGGCAAGGCTCTGGGCAGCTTGCAGGACAGAAAGGAGAAGAGGACAAAGATTGTGAAGGACTCGGCCAGGTCAGAAGGCAAAGGCCATGAGCCTGTCAGCCATTCAGAACTATAGAGGCTGAAGTGGCCTTGGACTACAAACGAGGGAAAAGCTCTGCAGCAGCCCGGTCGGCCCTGCCTCAGGCCTAGAGCTCATGGGATCCTACCTGGTGCTCATCTCCCTTCCTTCTGGGTTTAACTATTTTCCTCCCCCAGCCTGCACCATCCCACATGCCCAGCATGGCATCAGAGTGGCAGGAATGGTCAGAGCATGTTATCCCTGGATGACTGATTTCAGGGTCAGGAGATGCATTTTCGACAGTGACCAAAAAATGGGCATTGACAAAGGGGAATGGACAGAGCAGAGCTGTTGCCCAAAGAGTTGGGCTTGTCTAAGTGATTCATGGGTAGGAAAGTTTGAGAACACTATTTTAAAACAGTAGTAACAGTCTTAAAGAGATTTTTGAGTTTTTTTTTTTTTTTTTTATCATCTCAGAACTATTTTTCAAATAAAATAAGTCCCAATATATTGCCACCTCTACCAACCTGTAATTATAAAATATTGTCACACCTCCTTTTAATACCCAATTATTATAGCAGGGTGTCCAAAAGCCAAATTGTTGGGAATTGGCTCATCTCAAAAATTCTCAAGCTATTTAATTATCCCACTTGGACAGGAGTGATTTAACCTCTTCATGCTTCAGTTTCCTCCTCTGTATAATGTGCATCATAATACCTACCTGGTGGAGCTGTGGTGAGTATTAAATGGGTAAATAATCATGAGGTATGAAGTGCTTGACACATATTAAGTGCTGTACAACTGTTAATTATTATTTTTTCCTGCTTTTGCATCAAACATGCTCAAGAATAAGTACCTCTTTGTCCCCCATTCCTGGTTTTTCTAGCTCAGACTCCTCAAACGACCATATGGCTGCCTCAGGAAAGCATGCCAGGCAGAGCTGACTTCTCCCAGTGACCATCACTGCCTACTTTGGCCTTCAGGGAAGGACAATGAACTGCTTTTCTCCAATTGTGGACACAGGCCCTTAACTAAATCACCATGCAGAGTCTTTCACTTAGTCTGAGACTTACATAAGATCTTGGGACAATACAGAGAGAATACAACACAGAGGATGACTCACAATTACAGCACAAGTCCAGATCCAGCCCAGGCTCTCTAAGCCAGCTGCTGTCTTCTCTCAGCCTCCCCATATGGCATGGGTAATTCATTCTCCACCACCAAAACCACTCAGGCCTCTGGGCTGGAAGTCTGGGCCAAACCCTGTTTCCAGATTCACCTTCTAAGGCCCTCCCCCCACAGTCCTCATTTCCTGCCCTACTATGGAACTCTTCCAACATTATTCACAGTGAGAACAGCTGTTCCTTTTTGGAGAAACCCTTCCTCTCTCCACAGGAATGTAGTCAGGTCTTATGTGGCACCAACATGAAAATCATAAAGTAAGCCATCGTTGGAATAGTTCCCAAATCTTAGCCTTATATATGGACATTATAAGAGAGACTAAAGTGCAGCTTTGTGTTGAACTAGGGTGGGAAGCCCCAAATCCCAACTCCTTGGGGTTCCCAATCTACCTCAGCAACGCTTTAGGCCACCCTGCTAAGCTTAGAATAAAGATCACTTCCTTAAAACACTGTTTCTCCTAAGAGTAGATTACTGATAAGGTCATCATTGAATTCTTTTCACTTTAGAGTAGCCACTGACATTGACAATGAAAAAGAAGGAAAAAAATGTTCTCCATTTATTTAATAGCCTAAGAAGGAAACCAAAAATTGTAAAGTTTTCAATGTGCCAGGTGCTGTCAAATACATTACCTTATGTAATATCTGCCACAACTCGGTTATAGTTGATGAAAATGGATCCCTAAGAGGTGAAGTTATTTGGCTCAGTTCATAAAGCTATAACTGATGAATCTGTATGACGCTAATGACTACGTTCTTTCCGTTCCCTCCCTGCCATTTGTGGAGCATTCAGGAAATGGAATGTACTTCTTTAATTTCTGCTGTAATACATTATTCTGATCCATTATTGTTGTGATCAGAGAAGAGAGTAGAGTAGAGCCAGGGAACCTTCAAAAGCATTTCATAGAAATCTGGGAGTGGTAATTGGCAAGTTGAAGTTGATAAGGTTGGCCACTTTTCAGCAGCAGAGGACAGGCCTTTACTTTGCTTCCTGGACAGGAGCATGGAAAAAGAGACACTTCAGGAACTTTCCCCAACTCCCTCGATATTGTGTATCTCATTGGCCTAGTAGATAACAACACCCCTTTCCTTTTTGTGTGACCATGAAAAGTACAATACAATAAGTTCTGAGTCTAAGACTGGGAGATGGCCACAGCTACACCACCACGTTCTTTGTCAAAATCCCTTAGCTATCACAGCTCATTAGAAGGTCAAATGTGGTCAAATGTGGTTACAACACACAAGTCTTATGGTGATTGTCCTTGCTAACAAAGGGTAAAACATGACAGACTAAATCACACCTGTGAGCTGGCAGGATTTAGAGTTTGTACCAATGGTTGATAACTTATGATCTTCAACACAATAGCTTAAGTAATTTATATTCATCAAAAGCAGTTACTGGTAACTTTTTTCCCCCCTAAAGTTACTGGAAAAAAAAATGTCCCATTTAATTGCAAGCAAAAGCATCTTAAAATAACACCATTTCAACCTTGGAAATATTGAAGAACAAATAGTCACATTCCTATGTAGTGTGAAATCTTTATTTTATTCGGAACATGGCTGACATGTTTATAAGCTAAATCTCTTCACAGACCAGAGAATCGCACAGATGTCTCATCTGGGAGGACTTAAGAGCTGAGTGACTTACTTTATTGTTATTGTTAATAATAAAGCAAACAGTTCAATTTAGAAGTCATTTCTTATCCTTTTCATTGCTTTTTGTACATTTCCTTTGTAGCCTTAAAAGGATCCTTTGTATTTTAATAGTTTATTCATTTCCTTCCAATACAAATAGCTGAAAAATCAAACTACAATAGGCATTGGGAGTTCACTATGTCCTTGGAAGTCACATTGGTGCTACTGGTATTGAAAGGACCAGAGATACACAAAGGATTATGACCATTTTTGTGAATATACAGAGGGCATTTAGGTAGTGTTGCATATAGCTGCTGCACTGTAAGTTTTCGTCATAGTTAAGAAATTGGGTTCCTTAGATATGTACAAATTATTCTAAATTGAATACTTGGGAACTCAAAGGAGAATGCCTCAAGACCCTACAAGCTAGCCATGAAAACATAAAACTCTTCACCTCCATGAATAGGCCATATACTGTTTGCTGGTTTGTCTTTATGTATCTTTTAATACTTGGACATATGTTTCATTGCAAGCTGGAGATCCAGTAAATGGAAATGGAGAAAGAGCTTCTTTCAGCTATTTTATTAGTCATTAAAGTGTTAACATCCATACCTTTTTTTTTTTTACTGCATTCTATTATTTAGTACAAATTATTTAGATCACTAGTGGTAAATAGATTATACGATTCATAAGGTATAGGATCATGTTTTTGTTTTGTTTTTTTGTTAGCCTCTGTATTACCAATGCAGCCAATTGCCTGCCTGCATCCAATAGATGCTAAATGAATATTTGATAATTGAATGAAATAATGTTATTTCTAGGTAGAAAACTTGAAGCATATGAGGTTAAGAGATTCTTCAAAGTTATAAAGCAGGGAGGCAGAAGATGAGGGACTAAATCTTTTTGTTATTCTAATTAATCTTTGTTTTCCATTAGACTCTGTTTTCTTCAAAAGAAAATCCTTAGCTTATCATAATCTGATTGTTAATAGTTGTATTAACTTTTCCCAGTATATTATTACACAGGCGCTGATCTGTCCTAACTTCTTTAGCGAAAGCTCTTTTAGATATAATTGTACAATTTGTTGTGCCAACTTGGGTTCAGATAAGGTTTTCTAGAATCTTTCAGATTGGATACAGAGGCTCTCACAATATCTATTAACAACGTGAATTTTATTCATTTAAACTAAATCAACAGGAAAACCCGCTTCAGTAAACTACAATTAAATTTATTGTAACAAGTGTGATCTACTTTACAAGCTTGGGGTACAAATAAAGTCATGTGGTAGTCATCAGTGCTGTTTACCAAATATTTCCAGCTTTCTGCCTTCTGGCAAACACAGTAGGATTGCCCTTCCTGACTTTCTTATGGTCGGATGGGATTATGTGACTATTCTGGTCAAAGTGCTGTGAAGAGAGGGTGTATGCCATTTCCAGGCCATTTAATATCCAGTCTAAGACCCTACAGAGCTCTCATGCTCTTTGGTATGGTGGACTGGTAAACACTTGAGATGGTGACTGCCCTGTCAGCCTGGGTCTTTAAATGATTAAAAGGAACAGTGTCCACCACTACCCCCAGTTGACAAATAGCATTGACGAGAAATGAACCTTTGACATTTTAAGCCACCAAGATTTGGGTTACTGTTACTGTAGCATATTCTAGTCTATATTGATTTATATAGGTCATATTTCTTTTATTATTCCAGCTAATCTTTGGTACTCCCCAAAGATTATCATCTTCTTTCTCCCAACAATTTGTTCAAAAAAGTACCCAGGGTTTTATTTTATCTAAAATGCTCAGATGACGGAAAAGGCCACTACTGTCTTTTCTCCATTTCTGCCACATGATGTGAGTGGTTTCCCATAGACAAGTGGTTTCTTGTCCAGTAGGAGTGATAATGCTCTTGCTGGCCCAGGTCTCTGCGTAAGTCTAGTTAGTGCCACCTGCCCACATAACAGCCATTTAAATTCACACTTATGTCCTTAGCCATTGCCCAAGTGCAGAAATGGGAAAGTGTAATTGTATCTTAGCCCTCACCATACTGGATCAATACCTCTTTCCTAAGTATCAGAGCATGGCGAGTCCCTCTCTGGGTACTCAATGCCCTATTCTGTTGGTAGATCATGGTTAGAGTCATGATTTATCAGAGAGATTCTAATAGCCTTGGTCATCAAAAGGGAAGAAATCAATGGCTTGATACTTGCTCAGGGAGACAGACAGACACATGCACAATTAATTTTAATATGTCAACCTTCCAAAGCAATATAACAGAAGCAGAAGCTCTTGTGAAAGGTGAATGAAGGGAGGCTTCATAGAGGTGATATTTGATTTGGACCTCAAGGGATATATTTTTTATTTTTATAGTAGAGACTGGAGAAAGGCACACAGGAAGATGGACTGGTCACGTAGGCATGAGTGTGTTAAGGAAATAGTGACTCCAGAGTGGTTGGAGCTGGTGGGAGTGTAATGGAGCATAAATCTGGAAAGGAATTTGTTGGGATGCATGGGAAATAAGAAATAACTGTAAGATATTATTTAGGAAAATAAGGTGGTAAAAGAGGGAATATAAGGTCATAACTTTGATTAGTGAATGACAACCACCATCCCAAACACCGCATCTTTGTATAAGGAGTGACAACTTTCAAACCTCTTCTCTGTGATACATGACTCTTAGAACTGAAAAGGTTCTCTCTAAACTGAGTTGAAGAAAGGGAGCATACTGAACTTTCAAAATATTGACAAAAAATAATGGGATCCTAATGATTCCTAAAGAGATCATCTCCATAATCTCCAAGATCATCTACTTTTCCATCCATATTTCTAAACAGGATGGTGACCATGGAGTTGAATTTTAAGAGTAAACTAAACATGGCTCACCTTCCTCTTCTCTTCTTTCAGAATAAAATGCTGTCTCTTATACCTACTGCCCATTTCAGATGCCACAGGAAGAAGCTCCTAGGGAGGGGGAGGTTGAAACCAACACTTTATGGGAAGCCTCAGAAGCTGGTGCTTAAGATTTGCTCACCATTTGTTATCCTTGCCACAGGGTACCACAGGGTTGGGGGAGTTTTCCTGAGAAGTTTGTGGGTAGCTTGTGAATTCTCATTAATTAGGTAATTAGATTGTTGGCTATAAACTGGAGGGTGAAGAATATCTTTACTTAAAGTCAAGGAAATGAAGTGTGGGTGGGTAGATGATAGCCATACTCTTTGCACCAAATTGCAGCAGTTTACTTGCTTTTGCTTTGGGAGTCACATTAACTTCAGTACCAAAGCTAGTCCCTTGGAAGGCTGTTCAGTCGTTCGTAAGGATGGGTTAGTTTTATAAGTTTTCCTGCATGGGCATGATTCTGAGTAATGTGTGTAACCTTATTGATTGCAAGTCTTTTTTCTCTTTCCCCAAAATGTCCATCTGATTTTTTTCAAGCTTTCTTTTACTCCTTCTAGAAACAAATGTAAACCCCAACTGCTTTTGATTTCTAAACCAAGTTTCCCTAAGCTTAGCAGCTTGTGGATAATGCATAATAAGTAGTAACAATATCTCTACTCATTAGTATAATTCTGGGCCTCTAGCCACACTCTTTAGCAGTCCTCTCTTATTTTCCCTACTCTAGCTCCCCTTGCTGGGGTCCAAATGCCAGGAAGTCAATTAGCAGCATTGTCTTATCTCAGCTATGGATGCCATGGCCCAGTATATGAATACTGATGTCTGTTTCAAAAAAGCTTGTGCCAAGTGCTCTTCAAGCTTCTTCAAGGCATCCACACGGTACTGAATTTCTCATTGTGGGGAAGTTTCTACGCAGATAAGGAGAATACCTCTCTTTCTCTTAGCAGCTATACTTTGTGTACATGGCCCTGAAGCAACAGACCTTACGCTCATCATGGGACACACTCCAGCAGCTTCACCTATAGCTATTCTTTCTTTGAGATTGGTATTGGGACCTCTGCCTGCAATGGACAACAGACTGTTCTTTTCGTTACAGTCTCTGCTTGGATGTGCATGCAAAACCATTTTATTATTCTTTTTCAGCATCCCTCCCCCAAAACAAAATAATAAAAACAAGCAAAAAAAAAATATATCCAACAACAAAAGCATAAAAGCCTAAGTTCGTATCCAACTGCTCATCAGGCTTAAGTGAATCCAAATTTAGGATCCCTGCATAGCTAAGCAAAGCTACTTCATGCAAGTCTTTTTTTTTTTTTTTAACCAAACTGAAGAGGGTGTGCTGAAAATCCCTCCACCTGAATCCCACACATCATTGATGCTGGATGAATGGGTTATCAGGGCTGACTGTTACCACATCATTTGTCGAATGTCATCCAAGGTCTTAATTTTGTAAATGTCACAAGTTTTATGAGAAAACCTTTGCGCATCAGCTTAATCTCCAGAAATTTCACATCATTTGTGGGGATAAAGTTGTAACAATCCATGTTCATTTTTCTTTGGTGGGAGACACAGGAGACTTAGTACTTGACTTCCTATGTGATGCGAAAAATTGAGCCTTGAGTACCTTTGGGAAGAAGTAGAATTCATTAAAATCAGAGTAAATCATTTTTCTTTTCTTGGTCAAGGGGACATATAGATTCAGAATTTGTAAAGAATCAAAATATGATTTGTAAAGAAATCAATTTGTAAAGAATCAAAATGTTTTCCTTCATAAGCCTTGTGGATTATATTCAATTGAACAAACATTCCTTGTGTGTAAAGGAAATAGATATGCCCATGAAGTGAGAATGGTGTCCAGAATTCTGTAATTAGAGACTGTTTTCTTTTGTGTTTTGTTTTTCAGCTATTTTACTTTGAAATGGATGAGTTTCTGGTACTTTTTTAGGTGCCTCTATTTTATACTCTGTTCCTGTATTTTGGGGTTGAAACATGACCCAAAGCACTGACATTCTCATATAGCAACATAAATGAAACTCTATGAATCTGATGCCAATTCTGGAAAGAAAGAGGAGAAAGGGGCTGTGGTTTTTTAGTCATATAGTAACATGAAATTCAAAACCATTCATGGTAGTGGGGAAACTAATACATCCACACCATGCCTAGACTACTTTACATAGTGCTCTTAGCTGATAGTGTAAAGGGTAATACGTGAATGAGGTGCGCGGATGTTGTGCTTGACATTTGAAGGTACACTCTAAAAATCCCTTTTTATTCTAGTTTATACTAGGTCTTATTGCGTTGATCTGAGGTTCCTAGCTCTTTTGATCAAGAACCAAAGGGAGGAATCTTGGGCCTGCACACACCACGTTCTTGTGTGGACTGTAACCATTACACACATATGTCCTTGCCACAAATCCATGTAATGGATTTTTGAGAGATAAAATAATACTGCTTAGAAGCATTTTCTAAAGGTTTTGTGCTTTGTTTTTAACTCATTTTCTGAAATAATTAGAGAAACCACAAAATACCCTGGCTTCATGTTGTGTTTCATTAACTTGAAATTCCATAATGTGAAATATCTAGTCACCTCACTATTCTCCCATCCAGTATGTGATGACAGAATCTCTATAGCGGAAAGCCCAAGCTTCTAAATGATAACACCAGATAAGTTCTAAACATTCAAATGACCACATTCAAAGTGTATTTTAAAATCCAGAACTGTACATTTGCCTGAAAGTTTTTGTTTTAAAGCATCTAACATTTCCAGTTAGGAATAATTCACTTGGCCTTTTATAGACATACTATTTCAATTTTGTATTCAAACTAAAATGCTAATTAATGTCATTATTTCAAAGCCCTCTACATGTAACAATACTTAGGATATTAAATATGGCATCACTTTAAATGATCCGAGCACTACTTTGCTGTGCAGTTGAGAAGGGCACTGTGGTGAAGTAGATTCCCTTTTGCCCTCAATCTTTGCTGTAATATAGGATGAAAAATGTTGAATAGGATCAAGATTGTAGTACCCTCAGGAAATATTTATATATTTATTCCAGGCACGGGGAATAAACAAACAAACCCCAAAACTGATTTACTGAAGCAACAGGAAGTCACAGTGGCTTCATGAGAACCTACTAGAACTGTTTCCTTCCCTTCTTCCATTCTCTTTCTCGTCTGTTCTGTTTTTTCTAGGTGCATTATCTTTCTCCCATTGGGAGAGCAATCGCACCCTAGGGGTTATTTATGGTAGGCTGTATGCCCTTGACAACTGTATGGTTAGGACGATGCCCTTAGAATTTGCCCACTTGCTTCCTGGAAATGGTGGGAGCTCCCCCAAATACCACTGGATGGCTGATTTTGAGGTCTGCAGTAATGATGGGATTTAGAGCAAGGGAGCTGGAATAGTCATTTTAAACATAGGAAAGTCTGAGGGGAACAGAACTCTCATCTGAGCTTCTGAGGAATTTGAATTCTAGGAGGAATTAGACAAATTTTTCATTTATAGTTATTTTATAATTTGGTGCTAGAATGTTTTTAAGAAATCCAATCTTTATTTTTAGGTGAAATACAACCTAAGACAATAGAAACAATGTTGAAGACTATGAAAAATGTTGAATTAAATTTGATTTTCCAAAATTAAAACTATATGTTTTTGGTTGGAGAATTGGGTGTTAGAGATTAAAAGGGCTTACATACATATTAATTTATATCACAAATACATAATGATAACAAAAAGTTCTTTCATTGGTATTTTTATTTGCCCAAGGTGACCCAAGTTCTTTCCTCACTGCTTGATTTGAAGTAGTTTCTGAGTTTCCTGAAGACAGAGATTGCCTTTTATTTATCTTGGAGTTCCCAACTGAGTCTTATACAATGGTTTAAACATAATAGCTGCTCCGTAAGTATTTCTGAAATGAAACTAAGTTTCTGGGTAATAAATAATACTTTTATGATTGGAAAGGAGGATTGCAAGTCAGATCACTTGAGATTTTATTCTGGATATAGATGTTTCCAGGCCTGGTGTTGTATGAATGGTGTCCCTTGGGGTTGTGCATGGGGTCTTGGGTGGAGGGTGAGGTAAATGGACTAGAAATGGGAGAAACACTCCCTTCTTATTTTGTATGTAAATGCATGATTTTGCTAGGTCTTATCATAGTTAGTATGCATAAACTTTAGTTTGACATTTGATATGCGTAAGCTTGTTCCGTATCTTCTATGTCTAGAGCAATCTCCCCGAGGTGCAGGTCTGCTCATGTCCCTCCCCTGTTTAGCTTCTTCAGTAGCTACTCACAGTTGTTGCATGATTTACAATGAGTTACACTAAGTTTCATCTTTCACAAACTCCCCAGGCCCCCACTTTTTTCTTCCGCCATTTTAAAGTACCAGTAGTCTTGCAGTAGTCATTCTCCATCCTGCTTCTAGACCCTTGCACAGGAGGGAAGAAGATGTTCCTCGATGTTGGGGTAAAATTCCATGCTGACTGCTCATTTCTCTGCCTGGGGTGTATTTTTTTTTAAAACAAATAAATTTTATTGCAACATATCAATAAAGCATACAATTCATCCAAAGTACACAATCAATGGTATTCAGCACAATCACATAGTTGTGCATTCCTCACCCCAATCATCATTAGAGCATTTTCATTATTTCAATAATAATAATAAAGAAAAAAACGAATAAAACCCATCACCCCTTTATCTCTCTATGCTTGTCCTGCTGTCCACAGCTCTCATTTCTGGCTATTCTTGCACAATTATTTATTTTTCTCTTTATAAATTGATTTATATTTACATTTTATATAAATGGACTCATACGATATGTTACACAATATATTTAGATCATAGTAACACAATCATACTGTATTTGTCCTTTTGTGTCTGGCTTGCTTCACTCAACATAATGTCCTCCAGGTTCATCCACGTTGTCATATGCTTTATGACTTCATTTCTTCTTACAGTTGCATAATAGTCCATCGTGTGAATACACCACAGTTTTTTTATCCACTCATCAGTTGATGGACACCTGGGTTGTTTCCAGCTTTTGGCAATCGTGAATAACGCCTCTGTGAACATCAGTGTGCAGTTGTCTGTTCATGTCACTTTTCTCAGTTCTTCTGGGTATATACCCAGTAGTGGTATTGCAGGGTCACACGCCAAGTCTATATTCAGCTTCTTTAGGAAGTGCCAGTCCTCCACAGTGACTATACCATTCTGCATTCCCACCAACAGTGAATAAGTGTTCCTACCTCTCCACATCCTCTTCAATACTTATAGTTCTGTCTTTTTAACAGTGGCCATTCTGACAGATGTGAAATGATATCTCATTGTAATTTTCACTTGCTTTTCCCTAATTATTGGTGATGTTGAACATTTTTTCATGTGTTTTTTTGCCATTTGTATTTCTTCTTTGGGAAAATGTTTATTCAGGCCTTTTGCCCATTTTTTAATTGGATCGTTTGTCTTTTTATTGTTGAGTTGTAACATCTCTTTATATATCATGGATATTAAACCCTTATCGAACATGTGATTTCCAAATATTTTCTCCCATTGAGTTGGCTGCCTTTTCACCCTTTTGACAAAGTCTTGTGAGGTGCAAAAGTGTTTAATTTTGAGGAAATCTAATTTATCTATGTTTTCTTTTGTTGCACGTGCTTTGGGTGTAAGGTCCAAGAAACAACCACCTACCACAAGGTCTTTAAGATGTTGCCTGGGATGTATTTTGAAGGGAAAAGACAATATTTCCTGCCTTCTTCCTTGCTTTCTCTCCCCTCATGACAGGTTTTGTAGTTAACAGAATGTGTAGACAATCTCCTTGTATTCTTACAAAGTATGATATTCTTTCGCTCCCCTCAAAAAAGCTTAAAAAACAAAGCAAAAAGAAAAAAAAAAACACAAAAAAGTTAAAATTTTTTTAAAATTTTGCCTTTCTAGATCAATGGCCCTCATTCTTTCTTGAACTGGGCAACAGAATCATCTGTCTTTAGAATGTGAGAGGATGTCATATTTTTTCTCCTCTTCTAATAGTTAACCCTTATAAACTATAAATAATGTATTTAGGTGAAGGCGTTTACCCCCACTAAGACTTTTAATAGCCTGATGACCTTAATGTTGTACCCTTGATATTTAAAATATCTAAACTGAATCAATAAACATAGAAAATTATTTTTATTTGGGTAGGGAGAGGGAGAGCATTTTGAAAGCTTCCACTTCTGTATTTCCTTAGTCATTCTTAAGAGGAAGGAATCAGAATATATGATATGTCTAGTTCAGGATACTTCTCTGTAGCTGTAATGCTAAGTTGGAGTGAGTTAAAGTGTCCCACTTCCACGAAATTATCACACTCCTAGGTGAACAGCTTCCCCTTTGCTTTCTCCCTGCTTGCTCCAAAAAAGTTATGCCTGAGATCTGGAAGTTGACTAACACCTCATTGTGAGGAGGGAGGATAAAACAGAGCACCAGGGAGCAGATGAGGACAA
This sequence comes from Cabassous unicinctus, assembly GCA_029593785.1. Lineage (NCBI taxonomy): Eukaryota > Metazoa > Chordata > Mammalia > Cingulata > Chlamyphoridae > Cabassous > Cabassous unicinctus. Next base: position 10,153 of record JAQZBX010013414.1, on the reverse strand, counting down.
GGGTCAGTGCACTGATCTGAATTTAGAGGTTTTGGTGTGGGGAAAGACTTCACCCAACCCCTGCAGTTTTGTGACCTGTCTTGCAGGGTTTGGGGCTGTGCGTCCTCTGCTGGCCAGAGCAACACCTGCGGCTGCCCCAGAGCGCCCAGCCTAATGAATTCCAAGTTTTTCCTAACACAGGAGCAGGTTTTCCTCTCTGGGGTGATGAAATACTTAACGAGGCTCTGCCAGTGTAAGATGATGGTCATGAAAACAGGCTTAAGTTGTCTGTGGCAATTTTAAGTCTTGTCTGAGCAAGCAAACAAAAAGAACTCTTTTTATTTTCTTCTCCCATTCAATTTCATAGTTATGCATTTCCTCTGAGTGTGGAATGTGGTTTTAATCTTCTTCTCACGGCATTCAACTCAATGGCACAATAAACCAACGTGTTATGTCTTTATGTTCAGAGTAAATGGAGGCACAAAAAGAATCACCTAGTAACTCACACTTTCTATTTAACATATATATTCCACATTCTTCTGGTAGCGGAAGATTTGGCCTGTTTGAATGCTGCTTTTCTTTATGTTTAATGTAGACTTCTCCAACATTAACATTATAATTTCAGGGCTTAAAATTTATTTTAATTTCAGGCATTCATTTATCTCCTTATTCAACCAATATTAATGGGCACCCACCATATAATAAGCATTGTATAAGATTGAGTGAAACACTAGGAGATGGAGGAGAAAATATGATATCCTTAAGTGCTTGGCCTAGATGAGCACTTAGAGATACCACATCAAAAGGAAGTAATAAAGGAAGGAACAAATTGTTGGGGAAATGTAGAAGTGGGAATACCACCACCACGAAGGGGTAGAAGTTAGATACCTCACAGGATGGTGAGAGTTAAGTACTGAAAGATGTTTGCATGTTGCCAGTTAGACAATATGGGACATGACAGGTGGTAGAGGTAGATAGGAGAAATGGTTATGTATGTGTCTCAAGAAAGGCAGGGTCTTTTGAGATGTTGTAGTCCAGGAAGTGGAAAGTAGTGAGAATTAAGGCTAAAGGGGTAGTTTTTGTCAGACTGTGAAGGACCTTTTATAGCATGCTAAGAAGATTGGATTTTACCCAATTGGAGATGGGAAGTCATCAAAGGATTGTAACTAGGAGAGCATGATGACTGCTTTCCATTTTAGAAATAACTCTGTAGAAGGTAGAGGTGGATGGATAGAGGGTGGGGGAATGCCAACATTAGAGACAGAAGGCTTTTTAGGAAGCTGTTTGGAATGGCAAGACAAATCATGTGGAAGTGGTGAAGACTGACAATGACAGTGAGGATCCTGGAAAGAGGATTAGCTAGAAAGCTGCTTAAGAAGTGGAAACAGATTGGATGTGGACCATGAGGAAGATGGAAACATCAAGGGAGACATGACAGGTGGATGGTGATGATAACAGGATGAACAGGAAAAGGCCAAAAGCAGAAACAATGAGTTTGGCTTTGGGCACGTTGAATTTGAGGCATCTGTGTGTAAGGATACCCATTACATAGATGGAATTATGAGCTCAGAGAGAGGAAAGATTTAGGATTCACCAGCTTAGAGCCTGAGGAATAAATGAGGACGTCCAGAAAGAGTCTCTGTGTGGCAAGAGAGGGAGAGCAAAGATGGAGCACCTCATGCTTCTCGTTTTCTTAGTAGAGAAAGGTGACCATTTCATTACCTTCTTTTCAAGTATTAAATGTTTATGAGGCTGTGGATTTGGGCTACATTTTATCTTAATGAGAAACCTATCCAAAAGTAAGTTTAAAAACAATTTTACTCTTATATGATCAAGTCCTCACCATAGAGTCTATTATCTTTAGCATCTTGGATTTAATGACAATGTATTTCCAAAAAGCCTTGTTAAACCAGAAATGACTTAAAAATAAACTCTAAATGAATTTTTTGGTGTATCCAAATGAAAGCCAAGGATAAGTTGTATGCATGATAATGCATCAAATATTGCATTCTTTTTGGGTGGACTTTGGAATGGGAAATTGAGAAAGATCTAATTTGTTCTGATCTCATGGGAGAATCGACTTTCATTTTTATCTACATTCATATGCGTAACTAGTTTTGAAAAATGTCTAGAATTCTAACCTCTTAACAAGGAGGAAGGGATTTGGAGATCACACAGTAAAATCATATGTTTTACAGATGAGGAAACTGCGCAATAAATTTGAGAAACACTGCAGACTGTATCCTACCCCTCTTTTGAAGAGTCATAATTCACATTGTCACATTAAAGGCTTCAAGAAGTTCTGCAGGAAAGCAAATACTGATTTTGTTTAACCTAGAAGTTCCCAGTCTTATTTGATGACCAACCCAATATTTCCCAGAATTGGAATAATGGTACTTTAAAAGTTTTCTTTACAATTAAATGGTGCAGTGTAAGATTTCAAGCTGTTAGCTGCCAAGCTCAGTTCAGTAAATGTTTACCATGACCCTGATATTTTATAGTCACTGTATTAGGTACAAAGTGCAAAAAGATTAATCATATAATAATAATAATAATAATAATAATAATAGCTAAAGCTTCTTTTGTGCATACTAGGTGCCAGGAGCTTTGCTAAATATTTTACACATATCATCTATTTACTCCTATGCAATCTTGTGAAGGAAGTACTATTTCCAATTTTAGAGATAGGGAAATTAAGGCTTACAGATGTGAAGTGATATTCTTCAAATCATGGACCTAGTGAATTGCAGAGCTAGGATTCAAATGGAATTTCCATCTGATCCCACTGCCCACCTTCTGTGCCCAGCACTGTCCTTGAAGAATTCACAATCCAAAAAATATTCCTAAATATCCCCAAGATGGGCCTCCGATATTTTGACTTAAAGATTTCCAAGCTGGGATTTCTCATGTTGATGCCTGAACACAAATCTGAAAAGTCTTCCTCATCTAGCCATCTAGCAACCAGGGCAGCCCCCTTTTCCTCTCAACCAGGGCAGCCCCCATTTCCTCTAAGCCTGCAACTCTTAGAATCAAACATCCCTTTGTTGGGACGTGGTATCTCGTTTCATCCACATTACATAATGTAACATATATGAAGTGGATCAGGATATAGCTAATTTACAACTTTCCTGTATGATTCCTGAATGTTCCTTTTTCATTTTTTTTAAGTGGGAAAAATGAGCACTATATTTTAAATCTTCTTTATACACTCTAGGCCATACTTAAACATTTAACTCTTAGAAATTTGTGTTTTTAATGGAATAGCGTTTTCCTTTTGGGTCATTTTCATAGGGTAACTTTGGTTGTCTAAACATACTCTGAAATACGTTGGGGATTACAGTTTCAACACATGTAAGCCTAAGGCCAAAGTATGAGTAACACATGATATTTTGTTACATTTCATGAACAAACCACTGTTTTGTGGTATAATACAAAACATAGCTAAGTAGTTTAGATCACTATCAGGCATTACAAGGTTAGGTTTTCAATTTATGTGATTACTCAAAGCTCATTAGAAGTATATTCTCTAGCTCTAGGGAATGAAGCCTAGAAAATTGTGGTTTCCCTTGTGAAAATGGTATATTTTTAGCTCATTTATTATGGTTTTAGTTTATCTCAATTATATCCCTTTGTACTTTTAGTACAATAGTTGAATTCACAAATAAACTTACAGTCTACTTTTCTGACAAGCCAAAAAGGGTAAAAGAAAGAAGGAAAAGAACACAGTTTTTTATTACTTATTAACTTAAGCTCTGTCTGTAGAATGTCACAAATTTTCTATCAATGTATCTAATATTGCAAATTATACTTTCAATTTTACTAACTATGGTATAGTAGGAAAAAACCCTGAGTTCTGGTTATGGCTCTAGCATACACTAGAAAGCTAGTTTTGGTTTCTGCTTTTTTAGTGTCTCACTTAGAATGGACCTAGTATCATATGTCCTGTATATGAAAGTTCTTTTGAGGAATGTTTAGATAACATGATCTTTACAATTACCTATCTATGGAATCATGTTCACTTGCTGGCTCTGTGATCTTGAGCACATTATTTGTTCTCTTTGAGCCTTAGTTTTCTCATCCATAAAACAATGACAATGACAGTGTCTATGTGATAGGATTATTGTGAGGATTAAATAAGATAATATATATAAGTACCAGAGATCAGGATCTGATACTGTGCAGTTTCTCACTGCATGATAAGTTTTTCCTTTCTTCCTTATAATATAAATATTGTCATCATTTTATTCTTTCACACACCATTTCTTAACTTTATTTTACATATATATAAATACTTGCAAATTTGCACTTAAAACCTTCAATAAATAACACAAAAAACAACAAATATGGGTTGTGAATATATATCTGATACCTGAAGAAATTGGGCATATTTTCACCCACCAACCATTTACTGAGCTCTTGCTGTGTGTAATACATTGGACTCTGTCTGAAATTTTTTTTAAGGCAATAACAATCATGTTATTATTATCTCTTATGGTTCTGAGGATTAGCTGGGATCATCCAGGTAGGTCTCACTTGGGGTCTTTCATGTGATTAAAGTCAAATGGTGGCTGTGGCTGGAGGCATCTCGAAGGCTTCCTCATTCCAGTAGACCTCAGCTGGGGCTGTTGGTGGGAACCTATATATGGCATCTTCACATGGCTGCTTGGCCTCCTCACAGCCTGGTTCCAAGTGTGAGTGTTTCAGGAGGACCAGGAAGGAGTTGTGCCACCTTTTATGACCTAACCTTAGAAGTCACATATTATCACTTCTACTGTAGACTCAGGCCTGCCCAGATTTAAGGAGAGGGAACATAGATTCACCCTTCACTGGGAGAGGTGTCAAAGTCACATAGTAAGAAGAATATGTGGAATGGGAAGTCATGCTGTGCCATCTTGAAAAAATTGCAATCTGTCTCCCTGGGGATTTTTCTATAATCATATTCCTAGGCAAATCTTTGAAGCAGCAGTCATTTTCCCATTTCTCTCTTTGGGTAGATACCTCTTGGCTTTCAGTAAGCTGCTATTTCTCCTCCTCCTCCTCCTTCTCCTCCTCGCTCTCTTTCTCCTTCTTTTTCAAGTTGTGGGTTTGCAGAACAATCCTGCATAAAATATAGAATTCCCATATACCACCCTAGTATTAACACCCTCCTGCATTGGTGTAATATATTTATTACAATTGATGAAAACACATTTTTATAATTGTACTATTAGCTGTAGTCCATGGTCTAATTTAAGGTTCACTGTTTTTGTTGTATAGTTGCATGAATTTTTTTAAAAAAATTTAATCTAGTATATATATACTACCTAGTGATTCCCCCCCTCCCACTTTTCTTTTGCCACATTCAGATATATATTTCAGTGCTATTAATTACATTCACAATGTTGTACTACCATCACCACCATCCATTACCAAAACATTTCCATTGTTCCAAATAGAAAGTCTGTACATTTTAAGCCTTAACTCCCTATTCCTTAATTCTGAATTCCTGTTAAGACCATATTTTAAAATAGGGCTTTTTTTTTTTTTTTTTAAGGAAAGTAAGAATGCATTATTGGTAATATAAGATCCATTACTTGGCAGCAATCCATTTCCTTTAGTTTAAACTGGAAACATTGACCATATCTTCAAAACTGAAGTATTGTCTGTAGGGACATTCTTCTGTAGAGAGTCTAGAGGCCTTGGGGTTGAAAAAGGCAGCAGAATGTTGCCCTGAACAAGACATGTGTAAAGGAAACAAATTTATACATCTTCAACCTGTGAGTCTTAACTAGATACACATTTATTGAAATGCTCTTACATGTAATTTTGGAATACTCATTTGAATCTGGCTGTATATCTGTAATCCCTTTTACTTAATTCATGGAGACCCTTTCTCTTTTTGCATTGACCATCAGGAAGACTAACATGGATTATGTGGACCAATCTTATAAACCTTATGGTACTTTAGCATGGGGCTTAGATCTTATTTTCCTTGGTCTTGATTTTGTAATTTATATTGTATTTTATTTCCTGTTACTGATCTCAAAAACTTTCTTGAATGAGGTGGAGTATTAATATAGTAAATAAATAAATAAATGGTGGAAAATCTAGAAAAACGTGTGTTCAAAGAGATCGGGTTCCCAAATAAGCCAGACATCTGACTTGTAATGGGTAAGAAAAACAAGGGTCAACTTACACCTCATCTGCTCCCCCCTTGAAAACTGCATTTGCTTTGGCAAACCCCAACCCAAGTGTTTGGAAATGGGGTATTCTAAGGAGAGACCAGCAAATCCTAATGATTGTGGACTGCCCTTGGGGTCCAAGTGCTGGTTTGAACAATAATCCTGATTTTTAACAGTTTATTATGTGTGGCTCCATTTTGGGCCCAGGGAATTTATTTGTGCTCTTGACTTCTAATTCCATCGTGAGCCTCCATGTTGCCCCGTGTCAGTTTAAGATTAATTATGGTGATTCCCAAGGCAACGGAGTGCATGTCAGCATTTCCATCTGAAGCAACACTCCCCCTCTGAACCAGAACCCAGAGCTGGGGCAGGAAGTGGAACTGGGGAAACGCCGTGCACTTTAGACATTCCCCCTGAGCATACTTGGTTCCGGCACAAAGCCTCGACTGCCCACTGTTAACAGCATGGGGAGGCACCTTCTTGTACATTTGCTGCACGTTTCCTGGCTCTCTCATACATTTTTTATAGTCAGGGTACATCAGATTTAGTAATAAAACTCCAGAATGACCATATGCTTTGAGGTATAATTCATTCTCCAACATTGGAAATGAAAAGACTATTAGGCTGTAAATCTGTAAACAATCAGTCATTCCCTTGTTCAAAGTAAAACAAGTTCGCATAATTTATCAGCAAATTCAATTTTCTTTTAAAGTGCCATTTATATTCTCATGCCGTATCATAATGGTTAGTAATGACTTATTAAGAATAGAACCCTTGGAAGTTTTACATTTTATATCAACAGTGGTGGATGTGACCAAAAGGAGAGTGAAACATACTGGATGTCCTTGTACAAACTTTAGGAAATAGAGTTATTGGAGCTTCGTGAGTAGTGTTGGTTTTACTTTAAATAAAATGTTTTACCTACATCACATGTGCCCCATTACTTCTCATGGGACAAAAATTCTGTGAAGACAAAACCACAGAATATCTGAGTTAAGTTGTAGAATTGCACAGTAGCAGTAGTTGTTGTAGTAGCAGTAACAATTCTACTAATAATAGCTAACTGTTTTTGAGTATCTGCCAAGCTTTTTCCTAAGAACATTGCATATATTATCTCATTTAAACCACATTATCTTATAAGGCAAGCATTATTATTATTTCCATTTTACAAACCTATAAGGCAGGCATTTTTGTTATCTTCATTTTCAGGTAAGGGAACTGGGGCATAAGATGCAGTAAAGAATTTGCCCAAGGTCACACAACTTTTAAGAAATAAAACTGGTTTTCTGATCTGGACAGTCTCTAGGCAGAGCTGCTGCTTTAACCACTAGCTTAGAGCTGCCTTCCTAGTCATTTTTTATTATCAATATTTTATAAATTCATATTGCATTAAAGTTCTGCTAGAAATCTTGATCCCCTTTTTAAAAATAATATGCCACTCTCACAGCATCACCAAATCACGATAATGATCATGATAACACATTATGAAGTTTGTGTGTTCGTATGTATGATAGCTAACATTTATTGAATACTTACGGATGGGAAGCGGGAGTGGCTCAGTCGATAGAGCCCCCGTTTACCATATGGGAGGCCCCAGGTTCGCTTCCTGGAGCCTCCTTGTGAGGGCAGGCCAGCCCGCGCAGCCTAGTGGGCTGATGCAGCAAGACCTCACAACAGGAAGCGGGTGTGGCTCAATCGAAAGAGCTCCCGTTTACCATGTGTGAGGCCCTGGGTTCGCTTCCCGGGGCCTCCTTGTGAGGGCAGGCTGGCCCGCACGGCACGAGGGGCTGATGCAGCGGGACCTCACAGCTAAGGGGAAGATAAGCAGACACGGAGAAGACACACAGTGAATGGACACAGCAAGCACAAGCAGCAAGGGGGGAATAAATAAATAAATAAATAAATAAATAAATAAAATCTTAAAAAAAACAACAAAAACTTACGGTATGTCAGGCATTGTTCAAAGTGTTTTATATGCATTAAAAAATTTACCTTACTATTATTTGTATGCCTTTGGGGATAATAATAGTACCTCTTTCATAGGTTGTTTTGAGGGTTCAATGTATTAATACATGCAAAGCACTTTGGGATGCCTGGCATGTAATGAATGTTCAATAAATGTCTCATTATTGTTATCCTTGAATTACGGACAGGGAGAAGAAGACTTCAGTGAAGTTAAATATGTGACCACAGGCACTTAGCTGTTTAGAGATAGAACCAAGGTTTGAATCTGGATAGTCATATTCCAGAGCTCCGCTCTTAACCAGCACACAAGCAAGATTTATACTTTTATTTTTAGTTTGATTAACAAACAGAACTAAGAACTTTCATTTTGCTTCTGAGAAACAACATGGTATTTGGATGAAGAGGACAGTATTTTGAGTCAGCCTGTCCAGATTGCAATATCATCTCCATCCCTGATAGCTCCATGAATTTGGGAAATTTCCTTAAACTCTCTGTTCCTTGGTACCCTCATCTATACAATGGGGATACTTATAGTTTCTATCTCACAAGTTTGCTGGGAGGATTAAATGAGACAAATCCTACCTAACTCTCTTAGTACAATGCCTGGCATATAGCATCAGGCAAATAAGATTAGCTATCATTGTGGTGGTTATTAGAAATAAAATTATATTTGCATTTTACAAGTATATTTTGAATTTTAAAGTCATGGATAGAAATGCGGAGCCAAATTCAGTGAATACTTTTATAAACCACACCACAACGCCTCTGAGATTCTGTATGTGAACCATCTTACACTGAAAATCAGAGTGTGGGCCATCAAAATAGGGCTCTGGGCACCAGTGTGGTGCTGAGGCTGCTCACACAGCCGGATGGCTAGTGGAGTGCTGGTTAATAATGGCGGAGGGACCCGCACGGCCACATTATTTTGGGCATTTAGAAATTGTCTTTAGTCAGTGTTTTCCTCTAGCTATTTGGGGAGTCAGAATTCACTTGTCTCCATCACGACTGTTTTCCATACCTGAGGTAGTTGGAGAAAGGACAAAGACAAAGAACATAAACAATGACTTCTTGACATTCTGTCTTCCTCATCTTTGATGGTTTGATTATTGAAAGATAAGCTCAGGTGGTGTAGCCTTTTTGCAACAGTCAGCATGCATATTTTTTGGTCCTTCCAGCCTTATCAGACACCCTGTATTTCAAAATCACACAATATTGTATGCTATGGATTATTGTCTTAATTTTGTAAGTTTTTCAGTGGTTTCTGGTAGGTCTTGAATGCCTTGTACTTGCTAATTCATATATGCCTATGAGTTTTATGGTCTTTACTGTATGAAAGCCTATAGTTTCATTCAGGGAATAATCCTGGGAAGGGGAAAAAGAAAAGATAAATAAACTTGAACAAACCTACGCCCTTATCCAGTTGACTTTGAGAGATGTGATTCGTTTTTCTTGCTCTCTCTTAATTTTGCTGAGTTCTTCGTTCAAGTAGATGACACATACCCAAGTGGCTAGAGCAGCATTTCCCAGTGTCTTCTGTACAATGGCTCTTCAGTGGATGTTAATAGATACTCTCCTACAAAAGTGTATAAGCACTGGCTTGTACACTGTAAACAAGCTTCCTTTCTGCTGGACTTTGCAGAGCCTTTACTAGATTAAAGTACACAGTAGTCTCCAGGAAGAGACCATCATCTGCTACGTTTATTTGACTGTGGCATCTTTATTTCTTGCAACATCTCACAGCGTTAGTGCCTGAGGGTCACACTTTGGGAAATTCTAATTTATATGGTAGTCATTGTTACAGATGGCATTGTTATAAATAGAAACAGTTAAGGAAAGGTGCCACAGCTTATTAAAATAAACACAAAAATCCTTTACAAACAAAACTGTATTTCAGAACTTTAATTAGAGTGTTTATTTTTTTCCTGCATCAAGCTTAAGAAAAAGGGGCAAAGGACGAAAATGGGAAAAAAAAGCATTTATTTAAAAACAAACTTCTTATTCTATATTGAATCCCTAAATCCACCAAAGATTTAATCTAATAGTGTATA
>JAQZBX010013413.1:0-39903 GCA_029593785.1 Cabassous unicinctus | reverse complement strand
ATCACAGAAGGGTTACAATGGGGGCTGCAGAGTTTCATTGGTTGGGAGTGTCTGGGATGGGGGATTCATGGGAGTAAGTTCATCTGAATATACATGAAAGATATATAAAATTGTTCAAATGATCAAGGGATGGGGCTTGTTCACAGAGGGTAGACAATCACTCAATAAATGAGGGAATCTGAATTCCCAGCCTGGAGAGCTCTGCCACATTCTCCAAGGGAACAGCAACAGTCCCCTGAGTGCAGAGGCAGTATCTGGCAAAAGAGGATGGCCCACTGATGGGTTCTTATTATTGAGGACTAGCCTTATGAGTCTTTGCTCTTGTAATTGAAACTTATCCTACTGTTATGGGGTGCCTAAGGGTTGCCACCTGAGAGCCTCCTTGTTGCTCAAATGTGGCCTCTCTCTAAGTCAAACTCAGCATATGAATGCATTACCTTCCCCCTAACATGGGACATGACTCCTGGGGATGAGCCTCCCTAGCAATGAGGGATTAATACCAAGTGCCAACTGGCAACACGATTGGAAAAAGACCTTGAATAAAAGGGGAAAAAGGTAAAGAGAAATGAGTTCATGTGGCTAAGAGACTTCAAAGAGAGTCGGGAGGTCATCCCAGAGGTAATGCTTACGCACACCTCAGTAGGATCTCATAGAACACCAAAGTGGATATCACCCCACACAGAGGGGCTCCTGAGGGCTCTGGAGACACCCAGGTCCTATATAAGTGAGTTTAGCTCCAGAGATTGATGCCTTATTAGTGGGCTCTTCTTTGGAATCTGTGCCCCTGAGAGTGACAGCATTGTACTCAAATAAGTCCTCCAGTCCATCAGTCCCTTCTATTCAAACCTATATGTGATGCTGGAGTTTGTAGGTGTACTTCCAGAGACTGGAGCCTCTGGCCTACCTATGTGCCAGCTGTGCCTGGAATCTCGGTGGAGCTGCAACTACTACCCTACAGCTCAATGGACTAATCAAGTCACCTGGCGAGGAGATGACTATGGGCATCGGCCATCCCAGGGAATGGAGAGGGCCTGCAGCTGCAGGCAGGATAATCCCATCCACCGTATCCATGGGATATAAGCCCTCTCTCACTTGGAGGTGGAGTGGACATCACCATCCCAAACTCCTCAGCATTGGGGGAGGAGCTATGGACTAGAGTGGACTTGGTGGTGTTCTGTTGTAGACATATTGTGATTCAAGCAATGGAAGAAATTGTAACAGTGTGGTGGAGATGGTGGCCACTGGACATTTTCGGGGCAGGGAGGGGAGGGGCAGTTGAAATACAGGGGCTTTTTCGGGACTTGGGGGTTGTCATGAATGGCATTGTGGCGACAGATGTAGGCCATTTTGCATCAGCATATACCACGCAGAACTGCGTGGGAGAGAGGGTGGTCTATGATGTGAAATGTGGTCTGTGCTTGTTGGCAAGGCCCCAGGATGTGTATATCCATTGCGGGTGATGTGCCACACTGATGAAGGATGTTGGTGTGGCATGTTGTGGGAGGTGTGAGAGGTGGGGAACATGGGAACCCCTGTAATTTCTGAGTAATAATTAGGTAATCTAAGCACCTTAAAAAATATATATATATATAAAATAACATTTATGTAAGCAAATGCACATATATGCATATGTATTTATATATCATCTTACAAATATTGGTATGTATTGTGAAAAAATTTGATTTTTACCCACAATAAAAAAAAAAAGATGAAAAGAAAAACTTATGGGATGCACCAAAGGCAGTGAACAGATGGAAATTTATCACTGTAAATGTTTACTTTAAAAATGTGGTAAGAGCTCAAATCAATAACATTTCCTCATATCTGGAGGAACTAGACAGAAATTATACTTTTTATACTTTTTTGTAATCCAATGAAAATAAAAAATGAAATACATTATGTTTTGTGCAATTAGCAAGGCAGATAAGGAAATATACTGAATGCCTTCACTTTATGAAATGCCTATAAAAGGAAATTTTGTATAGACAGATAATTGAATAGAGGTTATCAGATGCTGTGAAGAGCAGAGAAGTGGGTTTCTTAGTCAATATAAAGTGCGTAAAATTTTAAAAACTTACAGTAAAGTTAATTAAAAAAAAACTACATTAGAATCATAAAACAGCAGATTTGAATAGGCAGAGAAAAAAAATAGCAAATTAGAAGAAAGGACATCTGAGATGCAAGAGAGGAAAAGAACGGAAAAAAAAAAAATGAGCAAGGATTCAAGGAATTGGATGACAGCACAAAACACACAAACATATGCATTTTAGGTTTCCCAGAGGGAGAAGGTAAGGGAAAAGGTGCAGAAAGAGTGTTAAGGAAATAATGGCCAAAAATTTCACAACTTTTATGAGGGACATGGATGAACATGTCCAGAAAGTGCAGTGTATTCAAAATGAATATATTCTAGCAGATATACTGTGAGACACATACTATTCAGATTGTCAAGAGTCAAAGATAAAGAGAGAATCCTGAAAGCAGCAAGAGAAAAGTGATCCATCACATACAAGGGATGCTTGATAAGACTAAGTGCTGATTTCTCATCTAAACCATGGACACTAGAAGGAAGTGGTGTAACATATTTAAGATACTGAAAGAGAAAAGCTGCCAGCCAAGAAATCTGTGTCCAGAAAAAATGTTCTTCAAAAAAAAAGGGGGTTGGGGGAAATTAAAATATTCACAAATAAGTGGAAATTGAGTGAATTCATCAACAAGTGTCCTGCCCTATAAGAAATACTAAAGGATGAATGGAAAAGACAGGAGAGAGAGTTTTGGAGAGAGTGTAGAAAGGAAGAATTTTAGTAAGGGTAACTAAAACAGTAAAAAGAGAAACAAAAATTAAGATGTGAAATATAAAAGATTGAAAATAAAATGATTGAAGTAAATGCTGCCTTTACAGTAATAACATTGAATGTTAATGGATTAAACTACCCAATTAAGAGACATAGATTGGCAGAATGGATAAAAAATATGATCCATCAATATGCTGTCTATAAGACACTCACCATAGACCCAAGGGAACAAATAGTTTGCAAATAGAGATTGGAAAATGATTTTCCACACAAAGAGTAACCAAAAAAAAAAAAAGCTTGGGTAGCTATACAAATATCAGACAAAATAGACTTTAAATGCAAAACTGTTGTAAGAGACACAGAAGGACACTATATATTAAAAAGGGGGGCAATCTACCAATAAGAAAGAACAATCAAATGTTTACGCACCTTACTAGGGTGCCCCAAAACACATGAGGCAAACACTGGCAAAACTGAGAGGATAAATAGATGCATCTACAATCATGGTGGGGGACTACAATACACCACTCTCAGAATAAGAGCTTCTAGACAGAGGATCAATAAAGAAACTGAAATCATAAATAATATGATAAAGGAACTAAACATAACAGACATATACAGAACACTGCACCCCAAAACAGCAGGTTGCATATTCTTCTAAGTGCTTATGGATTATTCTCCATGATAGACCACATATTAGGACATAGAATAAGTCTCAATGAATCTAGAAAGATGAAAATTATGCAAAGCACTTTATCTGACCACAATGGAGTGAAACTGGAAATCAACAATAGGTGGAGAACTGGAAAATTCACAAATATATGGATTTTAAACAGCACACTCCTTAACAGTCAGTGGGTCAAGGAGGAAATTGCAAGAGAAATCAGTAAATATCTTGAGGTGAATAAAATGAGAGCACAACATATCAAAATTTAAGAGATGCAGTGAAGGCAATGCTGAGAGCGCAATTTATAGCCCTAAATGCCTGTATTAAAAAAGAAGAAAGCTTTTTTCTTCTGGAGAAACTAGAGAAAGAACAGCAAACTAATTCCAAAGCAAGCAGAAGGAAAGAAATAACATATATTAGAGCAGAATTAAATGAAACTGATAATTTAAAAAGTAATAGAATTAACAAAACCAAAAGCTGGTTTTCAAGAAGATTAATGAAATTGACAAACCCTTAGCTAGACTAACAAAGAAAAAAAGAGAGAGAAGATGTAAATAAATAAAATCAGAAATGAAAGAGGGGATTTCACCACTGACCCCAAAGAAATAAAAAGAATCATAAGAGGATACTATGAAAAACGCTATGCAGATTTGACAATTTAGGAAAAAGAGGTGAATTTCTAAAAACACACAACCTACACTGATGAAAGAAGCCAGACACTCTGCAAATTTATCAGCTCTTAGTGTCTTGTGAACAGTCATCTTTTCCTTTCATTAGAAAACTTTAATGGAATATATATGTAAATATATATATAGAGAGAGAGAGGGAGAGAGGTTATTATTTTGCATGTTTAAAATCACCTGTCTTACCTGGGGGTAGGAGTTGATGCTCATAATAGATTAAAATTTATTTGTATATAACAACTGTGATTAAAATTAATTTAGTAATTGGTGATTTACAATAGAATTTGTTTTAAAAATAATAGTTGAAATATATCATTCAATCATAAAAGCTAAATAGAATATTTTTACATAAATATTTGTCAATTGTTCTACAGATGTAGGACACAGGATAAGAAATTGAAAGCCATTTTATATTTCAGAATTGCCAATTTAAAGAAATCTTACTACAAAATATTAAGCATGTAATATAAACTGATATATTAAAATCTTCTTTACAAGTACCCTCTTAACTGGTCCTAATTCTTATTAAAAGTTTTCTATTGATTACAAATTATCCTGCCATTCTTTCATATTATTTTATCTCTTGAGAGATTAGTGTGTTTGAAAATCATTTATTTTGATATTTATGAAATGTAGTGATCTATGCTTGTACCTCCTAATTCAGGACCCCCGGATATTACAACATCCCTTTTTCCTTTCAGTGTGTATTTCAGTCTCATAAAGAAGTCTGATACAGTGTGGTGGGAGCCTATTATTTGCATTGCCTTTTCCAGCTCCAGTAGTTCTTTTCTAGGCACAGATGATCCTTGTGCTGAGCATCTCTGTTCCCGGAGAGAAACTTGGGCATTGCTGCCACTATGACGGGCCATCCCCTCTACCTAGAAGCTTATAATGTCACTAATGCTTTGCAGTGCCATAGCCATCCAGAAATCTGTTACAAAGATATAAGAATGTCTCCTTCTCTTGTGGACTATATTTCGGGGGTAGTTATCAAAGCAGCATTGCTTTTGTTTCAATATCTAAAAGAGGCTTTATTTTAGTATGATGTTTCCTTCAGATTTTGCCTATAAATCTCATAGGAGAAAACTCAGCTAAAAGGAAATTGCTCAAATAAGCTTGGACTTGGAACAGAGAAACAATTCTGAAAAAAGCATTATACTTTTTATTGTATATACCACCTGTCCAATTCCCCTAGAACTGGTCTGTGTTCAGGTAAGAAGTTGACAGCTAAGGAATGAAAGCTTGAGACACCCTCTATAACACATATATCCTTTTTCTATTTTGTATTTCTTTTTAAAGTCTAAAATTTAGATCAGTGAAATAAAATACTGTTTTTAATAAAAATGTATATGAATACACACATACACACACGCTCACACATGCAAACACACTGGACAAGGAATTCTAAGTCATAAATTTTAAAAAGAACTTCCTTAAAAAGATGAGAACAGATTTATAACCAGTTGGTGCCAGGCTATTTTTGGCATATGAAACCAAGATTTACTTATCATCTTTAAAGTCCATGAATACCATCTTGTGCCTGTAAGACAAATGGTTGAGGAATTCCTTAAAGCAATCTCCAGGTGATGAGAAAAAGGTCAAATGTCAACATAATACACTGCAACTCCCAGGGTTGGAGTTCCTAACTAGGTTCTCTAAGGCTGCCAGAGCTGTCAGTGCTGTAGGGAAAGCCAATGGTGTTTCTGAATATGTAAGGGCTGAAGTGTGATTTTTGTTGGTGGTGGTCTTTATCTGCTAGTACAGGTGGATAATTATTGAGTTCCTCTGTGTCAGGCTTCTTTTTCAAATCATCTGAGACCCATATCCACCACCTCAGTAGGACTTACCACCAACAAAATAGATTTTGTTCTACATACTGGTAGGGAAGTTTTGATGTTTTGTATGAACATCTCTGAGAAACTCCTTTGCCTCCTGCCTCCCTCTTAGAAAGTTTCCTCCTATTACCCTTCTATAATCACAGCTGAGCTCACAGCTGCTTGGACCAGGGGTAAAACTTCCAGACCAAACTGAGCCAATCTCAAAATTTCTATTTGGAACCTACAAAAATTGAATTCATTTCTAAATAATAAAATCTGCAAATTACTTAAAATCTTAGGATAAAATGGCCTTACTTGGCCTTTATTCAAATTGATCAGAAATGCACTGCAGGTGATTCTCATTCCTTTCGAGACCCTGATGTACTTACTTGGTATCTGTGTGACAGTTCCAATGTAGTTATCAAAATCATAGTTTTCCAGAGATGCTGTGACAAAAGCCAAGCATCTACTGTCTCATGGTTTTGAAGGCTGGAAATCCAAAATCAAGATGTCAGCAAGGCCATGCTTTTTTCCCAGAGTCAGTAGCATTCTGGTGAAGTCCTCCATCACATGGCCATCTTTCCTAACTTCTGGCTTCTTCTGACTGTCTGCTTCTGAATTTCTTCTCTCTAAAAGGTCACCAATTATATAGAGTAAAGCCCTTCCCTAAAAAATTTGCCTTCATTTAAAGGGAATCTTGGGATAGCCTATTGACAAATGGGTCTACACCTTAACTAACAATGTTTTCAAAGGTCCTTTTATAGACGTGTTCACACCCACAGGAATGCAGATTAAGACTTGAACATGTCTTTATGGCAGGCATGATTCAGATTTCAACACTTACCTTAGCTTGAAGGGGTTCTATTCCTTGCACTAAAATATTTACTGAAGAATGTCTAAGGATACAAGCTTCTATTAAGCTAAAGAAGGGTTTGAGAATCCATGTATTCAGAGACCATTAGAAACAGGTATTCTGCTAAACAGTTCTTGCTCTTCAGTATTTCACAATGGTTTCATGTACTGCAAGTGTGAAGACAAAGAAGCATAGTAGCCCCAGGGTGAGAGACTGTCATTTTGTTTGTTTTTTTTTGTTTTGTTTTGTGTTTTTAGGTTCCAGGGTAGGGGATTAAAGTCAGGACCTCGTATGCGGGAAGCCAATGCTCAACCACTGAGCCATATCCGCTCCCTGAGAGACTGCTTTTAAACTTCATGCTTTATGGTTTTTCTAGAAGATTCATCCTTAGAGGAATATATTTGAATCCAAATGATATTTTTTCATCATTATGGATTTTTAAAATTTCTATGAATGCTGTTTCAAAATTTCTATGATTCCATCTAGACTGAGATGTTGCATCTAAAAACTTAATGTTATTTCCCATATGGACAGCCTAGTTTGACATTTTTAGTTATATTATCCTCATGAAACCATGTGCCTATTATTTTTATCCACTCTTACTTATATTACTGTCACTAGGAAAAAATTTTTCCACCCAGCTGTAAAGCTAAGCCAACAAAAGACACCCATTTTCACCTATTTTAGAATTTTTAGAATAATACATTTTTCTTTAGAAAACATATATATGAAATCATGTTAACATCTTCCTCTGCTAAGCCAAGCCAAGCATCTCTGAGAAGAACCTTTTGTGAACAATGTTGGGTCCACCTTCTTATTAACAGAAGCTAAACTATTGACTACTTTTCATTAAGATTTAGAACACTTACTATAGAAAAAAATCTATGTAAATGCTACAAGTTGTCAATTAAAAATGTTGTAAAAAGGAAAAGAAAAAGCAGTGCAATGCATAATTCAAAGATGAGTGATGCCTCTTTCAAATACTCTGGTATCATTAATTTCATTGCTTTTCCCTTGGGAGGAAAGAACATCAAAACAACCAATTTTTAATGATTATGAAAGAATAACTTATCTGGTGTCTTACTTTCTGCCATAGGATAAACTCTTTTCCCTTAGCTTAGCTTCAATACCTTACTTTTCATCGTCCTCTGCTCCTCACTAACCAACCCTCAGAATATTTTAATGGCCAGAGGAAAATGGTAAATAATATATATCTTTCTAGGCCTTAAAACAGTCACAAACATAAAATTCTTAAGAGCAAAACGCATCTTTGTGTGTGTGTGTTATTTCTAATCTATCTGGGCTCCATGGTCTTCAACATGAAATTAAATAAGAGCATTAAATAAGTTCTAATATCCCCTAATCCTAATATCTATGGTTCTTCTTAATATAGCTGTGATATACAATATTAGAGTAAGTAAATATGGTAGATATGATCATTGGCCTTCTTATACACTCTTCCTTCCCATTAGGGGATAAGAAATCCCTTCCCATTGCAATATGACTTGCAATACTCCTAAGGAAGAAATATAATAGAACCCTATTGATATTGGGCTTGGCCACATGACCTGTTTTGGCCAATGGCATCTGAGTAGACACTCCCAGCAGAGTGTCTAGACTAGGTATTTTCTGTTTCTCCTAGTTCTCTTGTTCTTTCTGCCATGAGAATAGCATATTCTAGATGGAGACTAATTTTTTTTTTTCAATCTCTGTCTCATACTGAGGAGACAAAGGAGAAAGGAACAGAGATATAATGTCTCACAGAAAATATGTACTGGAATAAAACTTAAACCTAGGTAGTGAAAGCTACCAAAAGATTTTGGGGTCATTTCTTATTTCAGGAAAGCACAATAATTCAGAGGAATTGGTAGACAAAATTATTTTTTCCAACCAGAGATAGGATGTGTTATTATCCTATCAGCATTATCATCTTTTTCTATTTTCTGAAAGTCATTTTCAACATCTGTTTGGTTCTCAGGTTGGGATATGTTAGAAAATTACTAATAACAATCTGTTAATGAGAAACCAGGTGAATATAAAGAAAATAGCATTTTCTTTGATATTATCATCTTCAATCCCCAAGGATATAGGTGTCAAGGAAAGTGAGATTATATAAGAAGGAAGAACTAACCAAATTTCCAAAGAAAAATCTTTCAATTAACAGAATATATCTAAATTAGTATATATTTCCAAAAAAGTTTCTACTGTAATTTGAATGAGGGATGAAACTATTCTGGTTGGTTAAATTTCTTAATGATTCTGAAATAAATGTAAGACACTAAGGATCTAGATGATGGCTGATGTCAAATAATTGGGATAAAAAATGCATTTCCTTTCCTAATGAATGTAGAAAAATTGGCCTCCCCTAGGCAATCCAGGTGGGAGGAGGTTAAGATTATGGAATATAGAAAAAAAGGAGGGGAAAGCAACACTTCATGTGTATAAGCCTAACCTAATATTTTGGTTTTATTACAGGAATGTATTCAACGTTAGGGCTGATGTTCCTTACAAAGATATCTGGCATATGAAAATTCTCACAGGAAGCATAGAAGTAATTTTGTTTCCTTGAAAAATTTTGTGGGCTCCTACATGTGTGTGTCCTTGTCCCTTTGATATTCACAGGCAATTTAATGAGGATGGCCCTGAGGGAATAAGGGTATTTTTGCTCTCTCCTTACCCAACTCTCTTCTATATGAGTCAGGAATCAATATTACAACTAAAGAAAACTAGTGAGTTTATTTTCAGAAGTTCTATTAATAAATAGCTTTGTAGTTTTCTGAGCTCACTATCAACCAGATATATTTTAAACTTTCTCACAAAACTTTGTATTGTGCTGAAACATTCACATTTCTTCCCTTGATTTATAGATGATATTTAGATGAGAATTTTTAAAAATGTGTTTTAAGATCAAAGGGAAATGTGTATGTTTGAAATGCTCTCTGACAGTTTTAAAAATTAACTTGTCATCCTGTAGCTTTGCATGGCAGTTATAGACAGAGGCCAAATAAATCACCAAATAATGCCTTTTGACAGATAAGAAACTAGTGAACAAAACAGACTCTACTCATATAGATTCAACCACTAAAATCCAAAAGAAAAAAAAAATTAACAACAACAAAAAAATAGTTCAAAGAGAAAACAAATACTACGTTTTAATTATACCTCGGCATGCATAACACAATTGTGGCTTCATCTGCACTGCACATTGTCCTACTGAGATAACCACCCAAAACCAATGTAGTAAGAACTTGAAGATAGCATTTTTGTTTTACAGTCTTTGAAGGAAATATAAAATAAATGTAATTGCTTACTTTTAATGAATCATTCATTTTCATGACTCAGAAATATATTTATTAAATTACATCTCCTAATAAATAAATATGGTGTGACACAGGCTACTACCAGATCTCTAATTAAAATAATCCTTAATTTACCTTTAAAACATAGACACCAATTTGAAATAATGCACTTTCAAAACAAACATTTAGATATTTCTTAATCACAGAGGTTAATTTGTATAATGGCATGTGGGAAAAGCCGAGCAAAGAAATATGTGTGTGTATGTGTACGTAGCTATGTCAACCACATATTGAAATATAAAACGTTTTAAGAATATTTATTTCTGTTTAGTGGATTATGTGTGGTTTTAATTCCTTTGCATTCTGTCAATGATGATCTTTGCAACTATACTTAAATAAACAAGAAAGCAAAACATATATTTAGAAACATTTCCTGAGAGCCCCGCTCCACTGTAAATTCCTGAAACACTGAAAATCAGACTTGAAACTTAATTTTGACTTATTTTCTTCATGATAATGTACAACTATTTTGACTTCTCTGATGACTCATTATCACATCAAAAATTAGCAACTGAAATTAAAGAAGTGCCCATCACAATCCTTGGGATTTAAAAAAAATTCTGCCATAATTTGTTGTTTACAAATTATGTTTCAAAATATTTTCATAGGCCTATTTTTTTAAGTAGGCTTTTTTTATGTTACACAAAGAAAGAAAAGTGAAAACAGTAATATATTTGCTATATGAAATACAATTTTCACCTGTTTTATATGTTTAAGGAACTAGTGAAAAAATGGTATTATTTTGGAAAAGTTTCAATAATGAACATGACTTAGTAATAAACAAAAACTGATCATTTTAACATTTAACACAAATTAAAGTAACAGAATCCTCGTCAATTTTTTCTCAACCAAAAATTGTGTTAGGCTACAGGGAATGAATAATAGATTAAATGTGTCCAGATAAATGTTTATTCTAGTATTAGAAGCTGTGTGCTTCTATCAAGTTGCTTCTTCCTTTCTGATCTCATTGTTCTAAATTACATATATAATTGGAGGACTACTTGCCTTTTTTTTTTTAACAAATCAATTTTATTAATGAAGCATAAATCCATCCAAAGTATGTAAATGATGGTATTTGATGTAATCACATGTCTGTGCATTTATTCATTTCTGTCATTCTTAGAGCACATACATTATTCCAATAATAAACAAAAAACAAAACTCATCACCTCTCAATGTCTCTATGCTTCCTTGGTCATACATAGCTGCTATTCTTTTTCCTTCTCACAAGTATATTTGTATTTATATATTTTTAAAACAGTTTTATATATTCAATATCCTCCATATTCGTGGTTTACATGAGGTTTTACTGCCATATACAGTTTCATGTTACAGTTTTTAGCTTTCTTTCTAGTAATATACATGACCTTAGACTTTCCCTTTCAATCACTGTCATACACATACAATAGCACTTCTAGTTACAAACACCATGATATGCTTTCACCATTTCTATTCACTTCCAAAGATTTACAAACAACCTTTTTACCAGTTCTGCACAGATTAACCCTCAGCTTTCCATTCTCTAACCTTATTCTATTTTCTGGTGACCTATATTCTAATTATTAACTCCATTAGTTTATACAATATATTTAGTTCATAATAGTGCAATCATACAGTATTTGTCCTTTTGTGTCTGGCTTGCTTCTCTTGGCATAATGTCTTCTAGGTTAATCCATGATGTCATATGCTTCAAGATTTCATTTCTTTTTACCGCGGCATAATATTCCATTGTACGTATACACCACAATTTGTTTATCCATTCTTCAGTTAATGGACACCTGGGTTGATTCTAACTTTTGGCAATCATGAATAATGCTGCTCTGAACATCAGTGTGAATATGTCTGTTAGTGTCTCTGTTCTCAGTTCTTCTGGATATATAACTAGTAATGGTACTGCTGGGTCACATGACAAGTCTATACTGAACTGCGTTAGGAACTACCAAACAGTCCTCAATAGTGGCTGTACCATTCTACATTCCAACCAACACTGAATAAGCATTCACATCCCTCCACATCCTCTCCAACATTTACAGTTTTCTGACTTTTTAATGTTGGCCAGTCTAAAAGGTATGAAAGGATAGCACAACGTGGTTTTGATTTGCATTTCCCAAATCACTAGTGATGTTGATCATTTTTTCATGTGTTTCTTCACCACTTGTACTTTCGCTTTGGACAATTGTCTTTTCAAGTCTTTTGCCCATTTTTAATTGAGTTGTTTGTGTTTTATTGTTGAGTTGTATGATCTCTTTATATATCATATATATTAAACCCTTATCAGATATGTCATTGCAAAATATTTTTTTCCATTAAGTCAGCTGCCTTTTCACCATTTTGACAAAGTCTTTTGATGTGCAAATGTGTTGAATTTTGAGGAGGTCACATTTTCTATTTTTTCATTTGTTGCTGGTACTTTGGGTATAAGGTTTAAAAAACTACCACCTACCACAAGATCTTGAAGATATTTTCCTACATTTTTTTCTAGGAGTTTTAGGGTTATTGATTTATATTTAGGTCCTTGATCCATTTTGAGTTAATTTTTGTATATTGTGTGAAATAGGGGTCTTCTTTCTTTCTTTTGAATATGGATATCCAGTTCTCCCAGCTCCATTTGTTGAATAGACTGTTCTAGTCCGGCTAGGAGGGCTTGACTGCCTTGTCAAAAATCTCTTGTTGTAGATGTGAGGGTCGATTTCTGAGTTGTCGATTTAGTTCCATTGTTCAATGTGTCTGTCTTTATGCCAGTACCACGTTGTTTTTACCACTATAGCTAAGTAATATGCTTTAAATTTTCGAAATGAGAGTCCTCCAAGTTCATTATTCTTTTTTAAGATCTTTTTGGCTATTTGGGCCCCTCACTCTTCCAAATAAAATTGATTATTGGTTTTTCCACTTCTGCAAAAAAGGCTGTTCGCATTTTTATTGGGATTGCATTGACTCTGTAAATCAGCTTGGGTAGAATTGACATCTTAATGATATTTAGTCTTCCAGTCCATGAATCCATGTCCTTCCATTATTTGTCTTCTTCAGTTTCTTTTAGCAATGTTTTGTAGTTTTCTGAATACTAGTCCTTTATGTCCTTGGTTAAGTTTATACCTAAATATTTTATTGTTTTAGTTGGTATTATAAATGGAATTTTTTTCTGATTTCTTTCTCAGATTGCACATCAGTAGTGTATAGAAACACTATTGATTTTTGTGTATTAATCTTGTACCCCACCACGTTGATCAACTGGTCTATTAGTTCTAGTAGCTTTGTTATGGATTTTTTTCAGGAGATTCTAGATATAGGATCATATCATCAGCAAATAGTGAAAGTTTTATTTCTTCCTTTCCTATTTGGGTGCCTTTTATTTCTTTATCTAGTGTAATTGCTCTAGCTAGAACCTCTAGCACAATATTGAATAACAATGGAGACAGTGAGCATCTGTGTCTTGTTCCTGATCTTAGTGGGAAAGATTTCAGTCTTTCACCATTGAGGACAATGCTAGCTGCAGGCTTTTCATATATGTCCTTTACCATATTGAGAAAGCTTCCTTCTATTCCTATTTTTTGGAGTGTTTTCTTCAAGAAAGGGTGCTCTATTTTCTCAAATGACTTTTAGGCATCAATTGAGAAGATGATGTAATTTTTCTTCTTCAGTTTATCAATGTGGTTTATTACATTAATTGATTTTCTTGTGTTGATTCGCACTTGCATACCTGGGATATAACCACTTGATCATGGTGTATGGTTCTTTTAATGTGCTTTTTGTTGTGGACTTTGGCATCTATATTCATTAGAGATATTGGTTTGTAATTTTCTTTTTTTGCAGTACCTTTATCTGGTTTTTGTATTAGGGTGATGTTGGCTTTATAGAATCAGTTTGGTAGTGTTCTTTCCTGTAAGTTTTTGGGAAGAGCTTGAGCAAGATTAGTATTAGATCATCTTTAAATGATTGGTAAAATTCACCTGTGAAGCCATCTTATCCTGGGCTTTTCATCTTTTAGGGGTTTTTGCTGACTGTTTCAATAGCTTCATGTGTGATTGGTTTGTTGAGAACTTCTATTTCTTCTAGGGTCAGTGTGGGTAGTTTGACTGTTTCTAAGAATTGGTCCATCTCCTCTACATTGTGTAGTTTTTTTGGCATACAGTTGTTCATAATATCTTCTTATGATTTCTTTTATTTCTGCAGGGTCAGTGGTAATGCGCCGCCCCCCCCCAATTCTGATTTTATTTATTTGTGCCTTCTCTCTTTTTTTCTTTGCCAGTCTAGCTAAGGGTTTGCCAGCTTTGTTGATCTTCTCACAGGACCAACTTTTGGTTTTGTTGATTCTCTATTGTTTTTTTGTTCTCAATTTCATTTATGTCTGCTCTGATCTTTACTATTTCTTTCCTTCATCTTGGTTTGGGATTAGTTTGCTGTTCTTTTTTCTCAATCCTCCAGGTGTTCTATTAAATCTTCAATTTTAGCTCTTATTTCTTTTTTAATATAAGTATTGAGGTCTATAAATTTCCCTCTCAGCACTGCCTTTGCAGTGTTCCATAGGTTTTGATATGTTGTGCTCTCATTTTCATTCATCTCAAGATATTTGCTGAATTTTCCTGCAATTTATTCTTTGACCAACTGATTGTTTAAGAGAGTGTTGTTTAATTTCCATGTATTTATGAATTTTCCCTTTTTCCACCCAGTATTGATTTCCAGCTTCACTCCATTATGATCATAGAAAGTTTTTTGTATAATTTCAAACTTTTGCAATTTATTGAGACTTGTCTTGTGACCCAACTTAAGGTCTATCTTGGAAAAGGATCCATGAGCAATCAAAAAGAAAGTATATCCTGTTGTTTTAGTATGCAATGCTCTATAGAAGTCTGTTAGGTCTAGTTCATTTATCATATTATTCAAGTTCTCTGTTTGTTATTTATCTGCTGTTCAGATGTTCTATCCAATACTGAGAGTGGTGTATTGAAGTCTCCAACTATTATTGTAGAGACATCTATTTCTTTTTTCAGTTTGCCATTGTGTGTGTCATGTGTCTTGGGGCACTCTGGTTAGGTGCATAATATTTAGTATAGTTATTTCTTCAAGGTGAATTGCCCCTTTTATTAATATATACTGAGCTTCTTCATTCCTTATAACAGTTTGCATTTCAAATCTATTTTGTCTGATATTAGTATCACTACTCCAGCTCTTTTTTGGTTCCTATTTGTGTAGAATAACTGTTTCCCAACTTTCACTTTAACCTTGTGTCCTTACATATGAAGTGGGTTTCTTGTACACAACATATAGATAGCTCATATTTTTATCCATTCTTTCTATGTCTTTTGATTGCAGACTTCAAGCCATTACCATCCAATGTTATTAATGTAAAGGCATTACATACTTCATCCATTTTTTTCCTTCACCTCTCTGTTGTCACATTGTTCTATTGTCTGTCTTTTTACCCTTTAGTTTAACCTTCCTAATAATCTTCATTTCTAAACTATTCCCAAATCTCTCACCCTTGTTTATTCCTTTTAGGCTCCAACATTCCTAAAGTACCTCTTGTAATTCTGGTGTTTTGTTAAGTTATTCTATCAGTTTTTGTTTGTCTGTGAAAACTGAACTCATCCCGATTTTTGAAGGATAATTTTGCCAGATACAGAATTCTTGGCTGTCAGTTTTTCTCTTTCAGTACTTTAAATACATCATACCACTTTTTTCTTGCTTCCATGATTTCTGATGTGTGGCCGGCACTTAATCTTATTGAGTTTCCCTTGTATGTGATACTTTTTTCTCTTGTTCCTTTCAGAATCCTCTCTTTAATTCTGATATCTGTCCTTCTGAACAGTAGGTGTCTCAGGGTAGTCTATTTGGATTTATCCTGTTTGGGGTGTGTTGTCTTTCCTGGATATTGATATATATGTCTTAAATAAGGGTTGGGAAGTTTTCAGTCATTATTTCCTCAAATATTCTTTCTGCCCTTTTTCCATTCTCTTCTCCTTCTGGGACAACAATAATGCAAATGTTTGTGCATTTCCCACTGTCATTCAATTCTCTGAGACTCTCTTCCAGTTTTTCCATTCTCTTCTCTTCTGTTCTCCTGTCTTCTGGTTCAGATATTCTGTCTTTAAAATCACTAATTCTGTCTTCGAGCATTTCAGATCTGACCTTATGTGTCACTAGTGTATTTTTAATCTCATCCACCATGTGTTTCATTCCCATAAGGTCTGTTACTTTTCTTTTCAGGCGTTCCAATTGTTCTATATGCTCACCCAGTGTCTTCTTAATATACTTTATTTCTTTAATCATATTTTCTTTCAATTCTTTGAAGTGATGCAGGATAGTTATGTGATTATCACTGATTAATTCTCTTAAATTCTGTATCTCTTCAGAATACTTGGTTAGTTCTTTTGGCTGGGCCATCTCTTTCTGTTTCCTAGTATGGCTTGTAATTTTTTGCTGATGTCTAGGTATCTGAATATGTTGGTGAATTTACTCTGATAGCCAATTTCTCTGTCTTGCCTATTTTTTTTCACAGTTCTTCTTTGATATTTGGTTCATTTTTTTCTAGGTTTTTAAAATTGCCTGGCTTAAGTTTTCAAAACTTGGCCACGGATTCACTAGTGGGCTGCAGATTCTCTCCCAGGGGTTAGAATACAGATAGAATAGAGAACCTTTTTAGTCCGTGCAATTTCCAGATCAGCCAGTAGATGGTGCTCATTAGCATACCTTTCCACAGGAGTGTTTCAGTCTGGGCTTCTTTGTATTCTTGTTGTGAATCTCCAGAGCTGAGATTCAAAGAAGGCTCTGCTGCCCTAATTCTTTGAAGAAAAGCCTCCAGACTCTCCCTCTCTTTTTCCTTGAAGCGGCTGACAGGGAGGAAGGTGTCTGTTCCCCTCTCAGTTGCAGTGAGCCAGGGGTTGTACCCCAGTTTAGTATCTTTGGGGTGGGAGAAGGGAGCCAATCCCAGCTGCCAAGAGGGCTTGGTAACTCACATTTGTTGTTTCAGGTTCTTCATATCTCTATCCCTCACCCTCCTGGGGGTTTTGTAGCCCTATCCTGGTCTGCTGATCCCCAAAGCAGGTCCCTTGGATTGCTTTTGGCCTTTTGGCTCTTTCTTCATTGTTTTTGTGAGACCATTGAGCTCTGTCTGTTAGTGAGATGCCATCTTCCCATAATTCCCCAAGAAAACCTATCTTATAAGGTTGTTATGAAAATAAAATAAAATAGCATATAAAGCAGATTAGCAAAGGACCTAGAACATTGTGGGCATTAACTGTTAGTTCCTATTCCTCTCCTTTGTCTCTGTACATCACATGAATAATGGTGGAAATGCAATAAAATCAATATAATGGTCTTTAACTTTTCCACATTACTCTGTCCCTAAATTATTTCAGGGAAAATTATGAGTCTTTAAAATTTAATGCTAGGTGTTGCCTAGTGAAGTCTTCCTGGCTTTCTGATTCTATATAAGGGCTACACTTTTTATTGTCTTTGATATATTTTAAAAATCTTCAAGTTGTAGAAAAATTCTAGTTATACAAATGATTCTCTATAGTGATTCAAATTAATTTTGTCATGTATGTGCATAAACAACCTTACCCATAAAAAACTATTTTCTAGTAACAAATTCAGTTTTGCATTTTTGATTGCTTACATACAGTGTATACTCAATATTCTCACTTGAAATGGTTTTTAATACCTTACTGGTTTCTACATTAATTAATGAGTTAAATAAATTATTTGCCTGTGTTCAATTTATATTTGCATGACAGTCTTGCATTTCTTAAAAAATATCCTTTAATGCATTCCATGTCCTTTTGAAAAAGGTTTGCTTAATGAAGATATGAAAGAGATCAGTCTTTTAGTATCTCATAGTCTCTCATAGTGTTATCCAGCATCTGTGTAGAAATGAATTGAACACAAAATCTTTATAACTTTTGCATTAAAG
The DNA here is from genome assembly GCA_029593785.1 of Cabassous unicinctus. NCBI lineage: Eukaryota > Metazoa > Chordata > Mammalia > Cingulata > Chlamyphoridae > Cabassous > Cabassous unicinctus. Next base: position 21,823 of record JAQZBX010013413.1, on the reverse strand, counting down.
GTCCATTCATAGGAAGAAGCCAAGGAGGAATTTCTTTTAATAAAATAGCATTGTTGGAGAATTTAGCACTTCCTAAATTAACAAGATTTAAAATTGCTTTACAGGAAGAATTAATGCTTTAGAATTTAATAACCAAATTGATAATTAGGTCCATGACACTTTAGGAAGCCAAGAGGATCTCCTGCTTTAGTTAAAGGCCCAGTTTAAGGTCATTATTTCTTCAAATATTGAAATAATGAAGCAATCTAAATGAGTAGAGACTGCACAATGGTATCTGAAAACATTTAGAGGGAAATATATTTTTCAAATATCATTTTAAAACAACAAAATAAGAGAATGCTGAGAAATGGGGGGAAAACTCCATACCAAAGTTGTCACTTATACAGGTAACTAAAATATTTAACATCAGTATCTATGATTTAACATACTGTAGGTTAATAAAAGAAGTTAAAACTTACATTGTCTAGTAAAATATGTAATGTTCATAACCAGCCAGTACTCTTTAAAATTCAATTTATTTTCATATCTGAAATGTTGAACTCAAAGTGGCATAAGACTGGTAAATTTGTTCTCACTGGAAGGTATGTTTGAAATTCCTTTGGGGTTTAGAGTGAGTCTCAGTTTAGACACCTCTGGGAATTAGGGGATTAGGAATTAGGAGATTTTATTTTGCTTCCTATTGTCTCTTGAGCCTTCAGGTCTTAGCTGATCCTATTTTACCTTATACATAACTTTTCTCAGGAATATTTTGCTCTGCATTTTAAGTAAGGAATTGTGCTCCAAATAAATAAGTGCTAATTAAGCATTTACTCCTTGCCAGTCACTATGTATGGTAAGCTACTCACAGGAATACCTTATTTAATACCCACTATATTCACTATGTCCTTACGAGAAAGGTAAAACTATTATATACATTTTGTAAATGAGGAAACTGAGACTTAGAAATATAAAATTACATGTCTGAAAATACTCAAATTAAATTACATGTTTATAGCTTGTAAGAGGTGGAGACTCAATTCAAATTAGGTTTGTTTTTTTTAGGAGGTACCAGGGATTGAACTCAGGACCCTCAATTATGGGAAGCAGGCAGTCAACCACTGAGCTACATCCACTGCCCAGTGAAAGTTGGTTTTTTCATTTGTTGTTTTGTTTTTGGGAGGTCCTTGGTATTGAACCAGGGACGTCATATATGGGAAGCATGCACTCAACCCCTTGAGCTATACCCGCCTTCCTCAAATCAGGCTTTTATGACTCCAGATACTGTGTTCTTAACTATCCTGAAATTTAAGCACAGTGAATGACATTTTATAAGCAGTCATGAAGGTATTTCAGACACAGCTAACTCTAAGATTAAACTGCTATCCGAGGTAATTGTTCAACTCCTTAGAACTTTTACGTCTCCCAGGATCTGTTATTCATATGGTTAGTTAATTTTTTCTCTAGTATATTTCAGAATAAATATAGGCCAAATCATTCTGCTTTTCCCTGGAAAGCAACTGTGCATTGGTTCAGAGAAATCTTCCTAGATTTCACAGGAACTGTGTAGATTATTTATTTTATTTTATTTTTAACTTTGCTGTTGTGTAGTTTTTAAGTAAAGATCAGAGGTCCCACACCAAAGCATACTGTCCAAGACTAAACTGAGGATCTTTGGAATAGTTCTGTTCCAGATACTTAAGCCAAAAGCATACTACTGCTTCATAAATAAACCCCAAGACCCATATTTTCCCCAAACTGAGGTGTATTCCTTTCTGAGTTACATATGTTTTTACTTGACATATTGATTTCTTTTTAAGAGCTGTGGTGTTTCCTGTTTCCTGACCAAATATTTGGTGCAGTAAGATCAGTAACTACTTAGGTGTGAGGAAATATTTGGGTTTTAACACCCTAACAAGTCCCTATATGATACATATTTCTCAACTGTGGTAGTTTTGTTCTCACTGGAAGGTATGTTTTTCATATACCAAGGTATGTAGCTGCTATATGATAAACACTAAATGAATAATGTTTTCATTCTGAAAATAAAAACTCTAAGTACTTCATAAATAGCAGCAACAACTTGGTTATATATACATTTAATGCCATTCAACATATTAGATAAACCTTCCTTTGATTTGGAGAGAGGAAAAAAAATGAAAAAGTGAAAATGCATCTAGAACGATTTAATTTCATCTATACCTTTTTAGTTTGGTCAACTTGCAATTTAGACAATATTCATTTACTCAAAGAGAGGTGATCTACAAAGTCATCTGATTTCAAATTGAGTGTTTACAATGCCAAGCTATCAAATATTCTCAGACTACTTCCTTGAAAAGAGAACCTGATCATCACTGTGAGATATTGTAGTCTCTGAGGTAAACTAAGGAAGGAACTTTTCCACACAGATCAATATCTAATGTATTTGGATATTAGATAACTCTCAGGTTTGATTCCCTTTATCTGAAGAAGGTGAGAAAAGCAGTTATTATGTTGAGTTAAAAAAAATAAACAAGATAAAAATATTAGAGTCATTTAAACTTCCTTTTAAAAAAATTCTAAGTATAAATAACTGGACAACTGTTTGAAAAGCTTGTAAACAGTGCCTATTTTGCATAAGAATTGAATTCTAATACGCATTACTGCTAATAATTCTTTGTTGTTAATTACATTTAGTACACATAAGTATTTATATTTTATGTTTTATATATTTAATATTTCCTTTTTAAAGCCAATAACTAATAAGCTTTTTCAGCTTTTTCATACCATTTAATATATGAAGATAAGGATGTGAGTTACATAAATTACAAAATTATTTTCTTGTAAAACAAAACAGTTAATATTTCCTACAGGAAAGCCCAAACCTTGATAAGGCCATTACTGAAATCCCAGATCTGTGTGGGGCTCTTATCTGTTTAAAATCCATGTCTAGAACAATGTGGTCAACACGACTTGATAGAAAGGTAGTCAATAATAGCTTCACTGGCATAAATACTTCTTTCATCCCTCAGACCCAGCAGCATTTCCAAAGAAAAAAAGAGCCAATGTCCATTTATGGTGTAAAATCTGGTGCATTGCCTTTTTGTAAAGGTGGGCATGAAAGTGAAGATTAAGTCCTTGCCCTTCTCAAAACCAAAGCTAACGTTAGACAAAGGTTTAATAGGCTAACAAGGTTGTGGTGAATGACAACACTTACAAGCACAAAAATATGACACTCAGGCACCTCACCCACCACAGTTCCAACAAGACACCTGGGATGTAGGCAGCCCCGGAAACATGGAAAACACCCTTAAGAACAGTGGCTTACCATTGGTCATTATCAAGCCCCCTCTGCTCATGCCCTTGGCCATGAAGATCCAGTACAACAAACTGGGGTTTGTAATGTACATCAAGGCAAACATGTAATAGATAGAACAGGTCTTGAAGAAATTCATTGACACAGTCCTAGTTACATCTGCTCAGGCCTGATGGAAAGAAGCCCTACTCTGGCCCAGACCATGTCTCTAGGTTTTTCCATCCTCAACACCAAAACACAAACATATACACACTCAAAACAAAAACTAAAGACAATCCAAAATCTGACTAGATATATCCCTAGTGATGGTATTCTAAAAATGGTGGACTCATGTCAAAAAGAGAAGTGAAAAAAAATTTCATGATGGCCTAGGAGAATTAGCATAATGATGTGGTTATTTCCTTCTATAGAGAGATATATAAATGCATATAGATACATTTTATAATTTAATAGTGACATTCCATTCCATTTGTATATAAGATTCTGTTTTATTGTAACAGTTCTGATGTTTACTAAAAATGAGTTTGATTATCTTTCTGATTTATGTAATTCTGCGAAAGGGGTGTTACAGACTGTTTTTCATTCATTTCACATGCATGCATATGCAAGTGTGCACAAATCACTAGATATCACTTAATCTAGTGCCCAAACTTTATTATTGTTCTTGTATTGTGAATATTTTTAACTGGAAATTCAAATATATAAATTTGATTATATAAAAATGTATATTATAAAAACCTAAGAAGAAAGCTAATAGTTAAATAAGTACTCTTTCTCTTAGCCATCAGAATTGTGTTTATTATTTAAATATTTGTTGATACCCATTTATGTTGTCAAGTCTAAATTAACCCCACTTTCCTGGAATGTTATATCATATTAAAAAAATACTATATTACAACCAGTTGCAGCTAATGAAGGAGTTTGAGAATGGACCCACATAAAGTAGTCTCTTAATAGTATTCATTAGATTCATTTGTATTACTGTATTATATGCAAAGAACCCTGTTACTAAATCATCTCCGATAAAAAAATCCTTACACTATTTATGCAAACTTACTCTCTTCTGGTTTAATTTCTACTCTGGCAAGCCTTCTTAGTCTTCTTTAAGATTAAATTGCCTGTACTTGTCCTTTCAAAGCTAGAAGTCTTCAAGGATGAATCCTAGGTCTCCTTTTCTACTTATTCTATACTTTGCATCTAGGTTAACCCATTCATGACATTTGTTTCTTATGATAACTTCAAAATTCACCACTTGCATAGCCTTCTCCCTCAAATGCCTGTCTAGTGTTTAAAACTATTTCACATATCTGTATTGGTCTCTCAAAGGCCTGTCACACTTAAGAAGACCAAAATTTAAATTACAATATTCCCTCCGTTCTCCTCCCAGAGTTCTCTGATTTAGGGAATGATACCATCAATCTTCTCATTCATCAAGTCTCAAACTTAGGAACATTCTCAACATTTCTTTATCCTCATATCAGTCCTTCACTGATTTTAATTTCATCACTATCCCTTGACTCGCTACAGGTTTTGTCACTCCAATAACCCGAGCGTAATTCATACAACCTTATTCTCTTTACTCCAAATATAATGCAAATTGATCCAGTCAACAACTTCCCACCTCTAAAATTACTTTCACCCTCTTCCACCTTTTCTTTTTATGATCTTACCCTACTTACCTTTATAGCCCCATCTTGCATCATACTTCCTGTGGCTCTCCACCCCCAATCACATAAGTTTTCTTTTTATTCCATATGTTTCATGTACTTTGCAGTCACAAGGCTATATGTACCTGCTGGAGCTGCATGCCAGGAATATTATGATTTATTCCTTATATTAATTACTAAATTCCTAGAAGCTCTTTAGTAGGTAAACTGCCACATTCCTTTCCCAAGAAAGACTATCCTGAATGAAATTTTCTACCATAACCCTAATATTGTGTCAGTTTCTCTTATATATTTATTTTTTGGGGCACATTTAATACAGTTGTAATTTTGCTTACTTTCTGGATTTATTTGTTAAGCATCTGCCTCCAATTCAAGTTTAAGTTCTATAAGAACAAAAGTCTTTCTGTTTTGACTCATGGTTGCAAACTAACTGCCAGCACCATGTCTTGCACATACCAAAAGTATTTGATGAAGTCATAGATTTTTTAAAATATATTTTTATTGAAGCATACCATTCATACACGAACAAGCATAAACAGTAAGTGTATAGTAAAGATTGTGAACTTACAAAATAAACATACATAAAATCATACAGGGGTCTCATACATCACCCCACCAACACTTTGCATTGTTGTGAAACATTTGTTACAAACTATGCAAGAGCATCATCAAAATATTACTACTAACTATAGCCCCTATCTTACATTTGGTGTATTTTTCCCCCAACTCATCCTAATTTTTAAAAATATATTTTTTTTACAGAGGTTGTGAAATTGCAAAACAATCATAAACGTGTGGAATTCCCATATGGCACCCCTTCACCAACACACCACACCATGGTGGAACATTTGTTACAGATTATGAGATAATATCATCAGACTATTACCACCAACCATGGTCCATAGCATACATTTGGCACACTTTTTCCATACACCTCCGTTATCAACACAGTATATTTTTGGCATTGATGCAAGAATATTACAGTATTGCTGTTAATTACAGTCTATAGGTCACACCAGTTGTAGTTTTCCCATGCTTCTCCACATTCCCACCACCCAGCAATAGTGATGTACATCTACTCTAGCTCACAGAAGGACACTTTTGCATTTGTACCCTCAACCCCAATTCTCATACACCTCTGGGTTCACTGTGGTATTCAGTTCCTAGATTATTCTTTAGCTCTCTTTCAGTTGACATTTACTTCCTCAGACTACTCTTTTCAGCCACAATCCCATTTATAAATCAGTTGCTACTCACTACAATGTGTTACCATCAACTCTATCCATTTCCACACTTTAACACTCAAGTTAATTAAAGCTTCTACATACATTAAGCATCAGTAGTTCTTCTCAACCCTCCTCTTATCTCCTAATAACCTATATTCTAAGTTTTATCTCCATGTGTTTATTCTTCGTGTTTAGTTCACATTAATGAGACCACGCAATATTTGTCCTTTTGTGTCTGGCTTACTTCACTTAGTATAATGTCTTCAAGATTCATCCATGTTATCAAATGTGTCCCAATTTCATTTCTTCTTACGTCAGCATAGTATTCCATCATATGTATATACCACATTTTGTTTATCCATTCATTGGCTGATGGACACTTGGGTTGTTTGCATCTTTTGGCAATTGTGAATAATGCCGCTATGAACATCGGTGTGCAGATGTCTGTTGGTGTCATAGTTTTTAGTTCTTCTGCATATATTCCTAGTAGAGGAATTGCTGGATCATAAGGCAGTTCTATATTTAGCTTCCTGAGGAACTGCCAAACTGTCTTCCACAGAGGTTGCACCATTTTACTCTCCCATCAATAGTGAAGGAGTGTTCCTATTTCTCCACATCCTCTCCAGCACTCATTGTAGTCTGTTTTTTTTTTTCTAATAATGGCCATTCTATGCAGTGTTAGATGATATTTCATTGTTGTTTTAATTTGCATTTCCATAATAGCTAGAGATATGGAACATTTTTTCATGTACTTTTTTGGCCATTTGCATTTCTTTTTTGGAGAAATGTCTATTTAAAACTTTTGCCTTTTTTAATTGGATTGCTTACTTTTTTTATTGTTGGGTTGTATGATGTCTTTATATAAAATGGAAATCAAACTGTTATCGGATATGTGGTTTCCAAATATTTTCTCCCATTGAGTGGGCTGCCTTTTTACCTTCTTGATGAAGTCCTGTCAATCACAGAAGTGTTTCAGTTTGAGGAGGTCCCATTTATCCACATTTTCTTTCATTGGTCATGCTTTCGGTGTAAGGTTTAAGAATCCACCACCTAACACCAGGGTCTTGAAGATGCTTCCCTACATTTTCTTCTAGGAGCCTTATTGTACTTGCTTTTATATTTAGGTCTTTGATCCATTTTGAATTAATTTTTGTATAAGGTGTGAGATAGGGGTCTTCTTTCTTTCTTTTGGCTATGGACATCCAATTCTCCCAGCACCATTTGTTGAAAACACTGTTCTTTCCCAGCTGGGTGGGTTTGATAGGCTTGTCAAAAATCACTTGGCCATAGATGTGAGGGTCTGTTTCTGTTCCATTGGTCTATGTGTCTATTTTTATGCCAATACCATGCTGTTTTTACTCCTGTAGCTAGATAATATGATTTAAAGTCTGGAAGTGAGAGTCCTCCAACTTCACTTTTCCTTTTTAAGATGTTTCTGGCTATTCGAGACCTCTTACCCTTCCAGATAAATTTGATAATTATGTTTTCCATTTTTTTAAAAAATGCTGGTGGAATTTTTATTGGGATTGCATCGAATCTGTATATAAATTTGGGTATAATTAACATCTTAATGATATTTAGTCTTCCAATCCATGAGGATGGAATGTTCTTCCAATTATTTAGGACTTTTTAAATTTCTTTTAGCAATGCATTATAGTTTTCTGAATACAAGTGCTTTACATCCTTGGTTAAGTTTATTCCTAAATATTTGTTTCTTTTAGTTGCTATTGTAAATGGAATTTTTTTCCTGACTTCCTCCTCAGATTGCGCATTACTAGTGTATAGAAACACCACTGATTTTCGCATATTGATCTTGTATCTTGACACTACTGAAATCATTTATTAGCTTTAGTGACTTTGTTGTAGATTTTTCAGGACTTTCTAGATATACAATCATATCATCTGTGAATAGTGAAAGTTTTAATTTTTTCTTTCCCATTTGGATGTCTTTTATTTCTTTTTCTTGCCTGGTTGCTCTAGCTAGAACCTCTAGCACTATATTGAACAACAGTGGTGACAATGAGCACCCTTGTCTTGTCCCTGATTTCAACAGGAAAGCTTTCAGTCTTTCACCATTGAGTACAATGTTAGCAGTCGGTTTTTCATATATTCATATATATCATGTTGAGAAAGTTTCCTTCAAATCCTATTTTTTGTAGTATTTTTATCAAGAAAGGATGCTATATTTTGTCAAATGCCTTTTCTGTGTCAATCGATAAGATCATGTGGTTTTTCTTCTTTGATTTATTAATGTGGTATATTACGCAGATGGATTTTCTTGTGTTGAACCAGCCTTGCGTGCGTGGAATAAAACTCATTTGATCATAATGAATAATTCTTTTAATGTGTTGTTGGATTTCATTAGCAAGTATTTTATTAAGGATTTTTACATCTGTATTCATTAGAGAAATGGGTCTGTAATTTTCTTTTTTTTTTTGTAATATCTTTATCTGGCTTTGGTATTAGAGTGATATTGGCTTCATAGAATGCATTTGGTAGCATTCCTTCTTGTTCAATTTTTTTGGAAGAGCTTGAGTAAGATTGGTATTAATTCTTCTTTGATTGTTTGGTAGAACTCACCTGTGAAACCATCTGGTTCCAGTATTTCATTCTGGGGAGCTGTTTGATGACTGTTTCAATGTCTTTACTTGTGATTGATTTGTTGAGGTCTTCTGTTTCTTCTAGGGTCAGTGTAGGTTGTTTGTACGTTCCTAGGAATTTTTCCATTTTGTCTGCATTGTCTAGTTTTTTGGAATAAAAGTAGACAATAAAACAGCCCCCTCATATCCTATGGGGGGACAAAGGTGGAGATGGACTCAAAAGCACTCAACAAACCAGTTCGTGTGGGCTAAAAATTCCTACCATTGCTCGGGAAGGCCAGGCCGAGGATACCCAGCACCCCTCCTATCTCCTATCCTATGTCTCCTATCCTATCCTATCCTATCCTATCCTATCCTATCCTATCCTATCCTATTACAGCCCCAGGTGACTGACTATTCAGTCTGAGCAGACAGAGAGCACTTGCAGTTGCCTGGAGAGCCTGGTGCAGGTCCTGCCAACTTCCTCTCTGTTGGAGGTGGGGCTGGACCCTAGGCTAGGGCTGCAGTCTGATCTGGTGGAAAGAAGACAGTCTTTAACTTCACTGACTTTTCAGTTAGCCAGGCTTCCCCTCATGCTGGGGTGGAGTCAAAATGGCAGCTACTGGACTCTTTTCAACTTGGACAGGCTCAAACCCTAGCTGTTTCTAGGATTATACTTTAGGCAGCTGAGTCCACTTATCAGTAGCTGAAGTTGGTGGACAACCGTTTCTTCCTCCACCGTTTATGGATAAAGGAGCTTCTAACTCCAGCTCTGGAATAGCTCCTAAGGCAGCTTGTGCCACTAGAGTAGGATGGGCACCAGCCTCTGCAGCGTGGCTTCCAGTTTCCCAGAGAGGATGTGCAGGTCACCCCAGCTTCCTGCCTCCCAGAGGAGGGGCTGGGATTTAGGCTAGGCCTGCAATCCATCCTGGGTGGAAAGAAGCCAGTCCTCACCAGCATTGTGATTTTCAATCAGCCCCACTTCCCCTCAGGCCAGGGGTGGAGTCAAAATGGCGGCTACTGGCCTCCTTCTGACCTGGATAGGCTCAAAGTTTAGTTGTTCCTAGGGTTATACTTTAGCCCACTTAACTCACCAATCAGTAGCTGAAATTGGTGCCACACCATGTCTTCCTATCCCATTTTTTGGGAAATAGCTCCCAAGGCAGCTTGCGCCATGGGCCCCGTCCTCCACAGCTTAGAGGGCTCTACTCATGAATCCTCTCGGAGATAGGCAGTCTCCTCTTTCCATACTTTCAAGGATGTTGCAGGATACTATCCTGGGACCCCCAAACAGGTGCTCTAGGTAGCTCTGGGTGATTACCAATTGCCCTGCAGCACAAGCCGACTCCAGGAGCTCCTCACTCTGCCGCTGTCTTTGCTTCCACCAAATGCACAGATTTTTGAAAATAGCATTTCACGCTCTACATATATTACTTGTATAAAAAGTTTTTTTTTTAAAGTACTAATAGAAAGATACGTGTCCTTAAATATTTTCATTAAAATCATATCTATAATTATGTTTCTAGAAGTTCATATTAATTTCATTGTATTAGTCAACCAAAGGGGTGCTGATGCAAAATACCAGAAATCTGTTGGCTTTTATAAAGGGTATTTATTTGGGATAGAAACTTACAGTTACCAGGCCATAAAGCATAAATTACTTCCCTCATCAAAGTCTGTTGCCACATGTTGGAACAAGATGGCTGCTGACATCTGCAAGGGTTCAGGCTTCCTCTTCGTCTTAAGTCTCTGTGGTCCCAGCTTCTTCCAATATCAGCTGTAGGCTGGGATAAGTTTTGTCTTTCTCCCAGAGCTTGTTTTTCTCCAGGCTCAGCTGCTCTGTTCTCTCCACAAGGCCAGCTGTAAACCATCAGGCAAACTGCTTGTCTTTCTTCCCAGAGTCTCTGCCATGTCTAAAGGAGCCTTCTGTCCTTCCTCACATATCTTCTCTGTGTACTTACTTCCCAGAGCTACAGCATTAAAACTCAAAAACTGTCTCTTCTGCCATGTCGTATTCTCTGTGGTTCCCCACCCACCAAGGGGGCAGGGACTCCACATCCTATGGATGTGGCCCAATCAAAGCCTTAATTATAATTTAATCAAGTAAGAGTGAAACCTCTGAATCCAATCCAATCTAATATACCCAGAGGAAAAGACCAATTTACAAACATAATCCAATATCTCTTTTTGGAATTCATAAATAATACCAAACTGCTACAATCATTTGCATTAAAATCAGGAATATGTCATCAAGAAAGTCCACTATCATCATTATTTAACATTCTTCCATAAGTGCTAGACTATGCAGTTAGAAAATAAAATTAAATTTAGAATTCTAAACAGAATCAACTGAAACACATGAAATAAGACTATTTCCAATATTTTATGGATAGAAAATAATTTACAAAGAGCAACAGTTTTCATACTTAACAATTGTAAGTTAATGGGAAAAAATCAATAATATTAGGAAAGCAAAGGCATAAAGTACCTAAGATTAAGCATTGCAAGTAAAATGCAAGACCTGTAACAAAAGAACCCCCAAAAACCTTTTTAATGATATAAAAGAAGTTTTAAATTATAGAAAAAATACTTTATTCTTTGACAGAAAAAAAAATGAGAAGAAGTATTCCTAAGAGGATATATAAATTAAAGGCATTTAAGATGAGCAAAGGGGAAAACCAGCCCAACCAGAAGTAGAAATATATTGTAAAGTATACTATTGGTTTAGAATTTGACTGATAAAAAAATGGACAGACTTAAAATAACCTGGGAGTTTAATATATTAATGAGCAAAATATTTTCAGAATATTAGAATCCATATAAGATTAAAATATGTTTAATATACAAAATTAATTAGACATATGATGAATGGCTCACAATTAATTATTCAATCAATAAATGACATACATAGTAGAAAGTAGACATTAAGAAAATGAGAACTGACCAATACACCTATGAAAATATATTAATTGCCACTAATCATTATTAATTAAATACACAAATGAGCACAACTAACTGGATAGAGTTTTTTAACCTATTATTTTTGGAAATTTTAAAAGAATGAGTCATTCCTGTGAGGACAAAAAATGTGAGAAAAGGGCTATTATATGTACTGATGTGATCATGTGAATAGGAATTGCCTTGGGGACATGCAGCTTCAAAATGTGTGCCAAAACCTAAAATGTGCTTATCCATTAACAGACATTATTTCTCTAGAAATTTGTTGCAAAGGAGATACTAGAACAAGTGGCTGAGATATATTTAAAATAAATTTTATTGTAGGATTATTTTAAAAAGAAAAGAAAAAAGAAATAAGAGAATAATAGAATATACCAGTTGTTAAAGATGATGAAATATAATGTATTATTGCATTCATTGTCATGGGATAAAGTCTCAAACTTTTTTCTCAAAAGAAAAAGGACAGGCTACACAATAACATATAGAGTATAATCAATATATCTTATCAATATGAATAAAACCATTTCAGAATTTTTGTTTGTTTTTACTGCATCGTGATGTTTTACCAAATTTGAATATCTTAGTGTATGTTTTTGATGGTTCAACTTTCATAAGCCATTTTATTCACATGAAGTTCCCTGTGAAGGGCCTGGGACTATTTTGAGAGATGTGCATCAAAGAGAAAGCAGACATTTTGAAGCCACTGAAACTGAGGACAAACCTGTGTGGCTCTTCATTAGACATAAATACCACACAAATTAAGTCCATATTCTTTGAAATCCTAATCACTAGTTCCATATCTGAGTCCCAGAAAGAAAGACTCTGAGGCAGGTGGTTCTAAATTGCAGGCACTGATTTGCAAGACAGCCGCTATGCACTTGACCATTTTGTGGAGAATGCTCCATGATGGGTAGCTGCAGTTTACACACTTAATAATGGCAACTGTCTCTTAAGAGTAATGCTGGGGCTGTTAGAGTATTCACTCATGGTGTTTCATCCGGGTTTTATTATAATGAATGCTTTAAAATCTTAGCATTTCAGTTTATATTTTTTGAATTTTTAAACGAATATATGCCATTTCTTTACCAGCACATTAAAAGTATTTTCACTTTAATATCCTTTTTGATGAAATGAACATTCAATATAAAGCCTGAAAATAGAGGAAAAGGTCACATTTAATGGGGTTCCCAAGCCTAAATGTCCTTAGGGTTGATATATTTCTATGCATGAGGCTGTGCATGAGATATGATGGAACTTCTTGACTAATAAAAGACATTATTCACTTTCTTAAAATAACTTGTGAAGCATTCTAAAGAGAAATTTGCAGTAAGACACATTAACTTTAGAGCATTTTCCTCAGGGAGATCAAAGAGCTGTGAAAGCATACTGACAGATATATTCCTTTCATCTAAAAGTGTTGTCTTCAAGTCATGTGCTAACAGAACTTCTATTCCTGGGTTTCAGCATGCTTTATAATTATCAATGTGAATGAGAAACATATCCTTAGATATTTAAACATCAGAATCATTCTAATTTTAAATTTATGCTTATTAACAAATTGAGTGTAGGTTTTATGAAATAAGTAGCATTTTCTAATTTGTTATGATTAATTTTTTAAACACTTGTGATACCCAATACTAATTTAGGGTGTTCTTGTTTGAAAACTTCCATGAACTTTATTAAACCAATATTTTAAGTGGAAATGAGGAAAAAACTTGTTATAAATACAAATCAATGTTATAAATATAAACATTGAATTGAGATATTGGAAATTAAAATTGTCATCCTCCCAAAACACTGCTTGAAATAATATCCTTTAATAAATTGCATGTTTTCATCCTTTATGCTGTTTCAAAGAAAGGTGACTGCTGCATTTACATTTTAAGCTGCTTCCTAGGGATTTTGAAGCTGTATTTATCCATACCCTCATCAATTCCTCCCTCTGAACTTAGCATATTTCATAACTTAAACAATTGAAATTATCTGAATTATAGAAAATAATGATTCCCCTGAAATTCTGGCTCTTCTCCCCCTAACTCAAATGTCACTGAGAGGACTTTACTGCGTGACTGCATTCATTCGTCATCCATTTTACACTTAATCTCACTAAATTAAATATATATATTTTTGCCTATCCTTCTAATAAAGTTGCTTGTGAAAGTTATCAATCAATTTTTTGCCACAGTTTTTCTTGATAATTCTACATTATGTGACATTCTTTGCTGTGTCTGTCTATTCAAATAGTTTTGGGGAGTACTGTCAGAGCAGCACAATAGAGTGGTTTAAAGCTCAGTTTCAAAAGTCCATTTTCAGCTACACCTTGTACACAGTGTCTAAGATTGAATATATTACTTAAATTCTACTACTGTCCACTAAAATATCTGTAAATTAAAATAAAAATAATACTTCTCACATAGGGTTTCTGTCATGATTCAATAATAAAATCTACCGAAAGTCCACAGATCAACGATTGGAACTTAGTAAATTTCTTCTACATTATGACCTACAATACTTATCTTCATATTACTGTAATTGCTTATTTTTTGTTTCCAGCATGACGTTTTCCTTCTCGCCTTCCTAATTTAAAGACATTTTATGACGTTTATTCCTTGGTCCCTTTATTTTTTCTGTGTGTTCTGTCACTCTGCAAGTTCAACCTTTAACAGCTGTTTTACAAAGTATATATTTCTATTTTTATTTTGTCATCAGCACCCCAAACCTAAAATTGACTTTGGTAATGCCCGCCTTGTGTAATTGAATTTGGGCACCACTTGCCTAATGTGAAGGCGATGTTTTAATATAGAGATATATTTTTCAAATGCCCACTGCTTCCATGGGCATTTTTAAAGTAGACATAATTGAGCAAACCTAGGGCTGTGATCATCTGCTGAGGTGCACAAAGCAGTCTGGGGAGAATTTTAGTTATCTGGAGAGAGCAATTAATGGGCTGAATTATAATTACATATCTGAAAAATAGTTGTATATTTTAGAGTTAGGTCAGATTAAGCTAAATCTACTTTAAAGAATTGCAGAGCACATCTAATCTCCAATCACATTTCTAATTCCTGTATTGAATTTAGAACAAGATCATCACACCACTTATATAAAAAAGAAATTCTGGAGCTTGAAAACAGTGGCTATCAATAAAAGATAATTAATTGATTTTAATTAGGTTATTAATTTTAATGGACAATGACACTCTGACAAGATAGAAGAACACTCAGAGACTTAACACTGTATAAAATGCATAATTCACATTAAGTAAATTTTCCTTTAGGAAAAACTGGACTTCAGCATGCAGATGTAAAAAGAACATGTGCCTTGAAATAAATAGGGAAAAAAAAATATTACCTGTATTTCATTAATTTTTTTAATCAAGTAAGTCAAATATTTTTGGTAACTACTTGTCAACTCTTCCCAGCTACACTGCAAATAAACTGGTCCAAAGCTCTTGATTGTATTAAGTAAATGAGTACATAAAAACCTTTTGAATTACATAGCAAATTCTATACGTATTTACTGAATTTCCGCACTTAGTAGAATACATGCAAGTAATAAGAGCTCCATTAAGATATTGGAGCTCACTACCTCTACCAAAAACAAACCATATATTAAATCCCTTTTGTTTTGTTTTTTAATTAAAAAAAATACTTAGATTATACAAATGTCACATAAAAAATATAGGGGATTCCCATATGTCCTGCTCCCCACAGCTCCCACATTTTCCCACATTAATAACATCCTCCATTACTGAGGTACATTCATGGCAATTGATGAACACATTTTGAAGCATTGCCACTAAATGTGGACTAAAGTTTACATCGTGGTTAACACTCTCTCCCACCGAATTCTGTAGGTTATGGCAAGATTTATAATGGCCTGTATCAGTCATTGCAACAGATACAGTAAAGTCTAACTTTAAATTGATGCTTGTAATACATTTTATTTTGATATTTCAGGTGGCAAAATAGGAGTGGTGCATAGGAAAAAATAATCCAAAATTCTTTATATGTTTCTGTCCCCTTGTTTTACTTTATAGCCAGTCATTGAGAGGGATCCAATATCTAGTAATCAGAAATATTGTACTGGACCATCCTTATAAGAAAATCCCAAAGTATAGTGCTGGAGTTACAAAAAATATGAGACATTGATCCAAATCCAAGACCTCTCAAATATCATCAAAGGAAAATCTCTCATATAAATAAAAAGCTAAGTATTACCTCCAAGGTATTTATTTCGTACTTTCTGTCTCCTAAGGCTTAAATATGCCTTACGAGTCCTCCAACCAGAATCAGGTAAAGTGTGGAGAAATATCAAGCTTCAGAAAATTTGGGTTTGAATTCTAGTTCTGACACATGAATAGGTCTTATAACCTGAGGTTTTATTGTCTTCTCCACAAAACGGAGACATTAAGAGACTCTTCTATAACAATACTTTTGAAATATAAGATTTTAAAAAGTTATATAAACAATGCAGAGGATACAAAAATGAATGTCCATGTACCCAACGACCAGATAGTGAAACATTGCTTGTACTTTGAAAGCTCCATTTTGCCCTGGCCCATTTGCATTTCTCTGTTGGGCATAGAGCTAATAACTATTTCTGTTAATCATCCCAATTGTTTATTGTATATTTTAATCATTTTGTTAAAAATAACATTGTACTGTCTGTAACTTGCAATTAATTAGTCAATAATTTGTTCTTCTTGTCATGTTGATGTATGCAGTTTAAGTTCATTTATTTTCACTTTGTATGATTTTTATTCTAAACACATATTAAAATTTAGTTATCCCATTTAACTACCCTTTCTAATGTTCATAGATATTTAGGTTGTTTTTAGTCTCAGATTATTACAAAAATCATTTTTGTAAATATCCATGCACATTTCTTTCAGTGCTCCCGTGAAAGGGTTGGTGGTTTTTCATGTCTACATTAGCATTTTAGGAAGACCTTCATCATAACTGCCTGCATCAAAATTCCGATCCTCTCTTTAATTTATTTTTACAGAAAAATGTACTTATTTTATATTCTGATTCTGCTGATTGCGATACCCACTAATTATGTATTGGGATATGTGAGTCTGATTCATAATTTATTGATTACAGTATCTCTAATTCATGACTCCTCCATGTGTTGAGAACCTTAATCTTCAGGATTGCTTTGGACTGTTTTTAAAGTGTATCCTTGTAGAGATCTTTTGCGATTGTTTTTACAAGGTCTTTGGGGTGGCACTAGCAGCTAGGACCAGTTTACACTAATTTTTAAACTTCTATGTTTGCTGGACACTGGTAACCTTAAACACCACATGAGTGTGGACTTACAGTAAGTGTTCTCACAGGGTATATATAAGTGTCTGTATGTTCGTGTGTATTTCTGTTTTAAACAGTAACAAAGACTAATCTCCTTCTTCAGATTAAATTGTATTTTCCCTATTTCCCACCAACCCACCTACTGACAGTGTCACAACTGAAGTGTCTTGTGTTTATACCAGAGTCTCCTTTTATATTTCCCACCCTGCTCAGGCCCTAAGTCTTGTCCGTTGTCCCCTGAGACAGGTGGATTCTCCAAGAAGTTAACTCTGTAGTGGCATTCAGTGGCAAAATGTTTAATAATGGGTGCCATTGGGAACAACACCCATGGAAGGGGGCTGAAAAAGATAGATGGAAGAGGGAGGAAAGGAGAAGTTGAGCCATGATGTATTTCCAATTAAAGCATAGGCCTACCCCATGTGGGGCATCAGAGCTATAATGGTGCTTCAGAATTGATCTAGGTTGGGCTAAGTTGACCAGACCTTTATACTATTGCCTTTATTACCCAAAGCTTGTAGATCATCCAAAGAAGTGATGTGACAAGAGTTGACATTGCTCTCTGAAGCTCAGTCAATCTTGGAAGATAGCTTAGAGCTAAAACCTATCTCATGGATGGCTTTTGATGGCATACTGAGCAGCTGGAGCAACAAATCTTTCATTGATGGCCTTAAATTGCATCCTAAGAGTAATCACAATCTCTAAGTTTGTTTATACCTGAGAACTGTACTTCTTGGTTATTTTTAATTTTTGATTTCAAGAAAGTGAGAAGGCAGCCTGTACAATGAGAGAAAATATTTGGAAACCGTATATTTGATAAGAGTCTAATTTCCAGCATATATAAAGAAGTCTTACATCTCTAAAATAAAAAGACAAACAATCCGTTTTTAAAATGAACAAAAGATTTGAGGAGACAGTTCTCCAAAGAGGAAATACAAATGGCTAAAAAGCACATTGAAAAATGCTCAGCATCACTAGCTACTAGTGAAATGCAAACCAAAACTACAATGAGATATCATCTTACACCTATTAGACTTGCTGCTATTTAAAAAAACAGAGGACTACAAGTGTTGGAGAGGATCTGGAGAAATGAGAACATTCATCCACTGTTAGTGGGAATGCAGAATGGTGCAGCTACACTAGAAGACTGTTTGGTGGTTCCTCAGAAAGCTAATTATAGAATTGCCTAATGATCCAGCAATCCCACTACTTCTAGTTATATACCCAGAAGAATTGAAAGAAGGGACATGAACACATATATTTACACTAACATTCATAGCATATTCACTATTGCCAAAAATTGGAAGCAACCCAAGTGTCCATCAATGGATGAATGAATAAACAAAGTGTGGCATGTAAATACAATGAAGTATTTCTCCATTGTATTTATATGCCACTATAAGAAGGAATGAAGTATTGACACATGTGACAACATGGATGAATCTCGAAGACCTTATGTTGAGTGCAGTACGCCAATCACTAAAGGACAAATATTGCATGATCTCACTGATATGGACTAAGGATATTGAGCAGACTCTCAGAGACAGAGTCTGGAAGATAGGTTACCCAGAAATAGAAAGGAAGTAGAGAGTGATGACTCAATGCTCAATAGGGGCAGATTCTATGATAAAGTGGATAGGGGTGATGGTGGTGCAGGGATGTGAGTGGGGTCGATGGTGCTGGAGTGTGAGCAGGGTTGGAAGGATGGAACTAAGGGCAAGGCTGGAGGATGGAACAGGTGAACTCTGGGGAGGTGGAGGTCTGTGGTTGAGAATACAATTGTGAGAATGTTCTTTTAGGAAATATGGCAGGGGAAATTCAAAGGTGCAGGGTGTCCATGATGTGGACATGTGTGAGGAAGATTACACCTGGGACATGCTTTTATGGAACATGAATGTGTTTATCTTTCCATAAGGTGTTATCTCAGTGGGTGGACACCCACACAATAAACAACAAAATATTTTACTCCCATCCTGGGGTTTCCTGCTGCATTCTCAAATAGAAGGATAAGAATCTCTCAGGTACCTAAGCAGTGCCCTAAAAGACAACATACTAATATGCTAAACCCACAATAATAATGCATGTACTTTTGAACCTTTTTCTTTAAAATTGAAACTTAGCTAAATAATAACTATTGTCCAAGAGTTACCTCCTTAAAACCTCTTCGTGGTCTCTCTCTAAGTCCAATTCAGCAAATAAATGTACCACCTTTTCTGTGGCATGGGACATGACCTGCAGGGATTAGCCCCTCCTTCCACCAAGGGATTAATACTAAACACCAACTAGTAGTGCATTTGGAGAAGACCTCGACCAAATGGGGAAACATTAAATACAAAAGAGTTTTCATGGCTAACAGATTTCAAAATGAGCCGGAAGTAAATCTGGGAGTTAAACTTATGCACATCCCACTATCTGCCCCAGTAAACAAAGCCTCAGAAAGGGGTTCTCCTGAGGGCTCTAGAGCTATCTGGACACTATAAACAAGGCACACGACCCCCTTGAAATAAGCACCCTGTTGGTGGCCTTACCTTGGAATATATGACAACCTATTTCCCCATTGTAACATAGTTAGACTCATTTATAATTTTCCTACATATGATTCTTCTAACCCTTTTATTTGAGCCTATAATTTGCACCTTACTCATTAAATATCTGTTTCAGATACTTATATCTTCAGTCTTTACATTGGCTGTTTGAGTCCTGAATCTCAGCAGATTTTCAGCCAACATCTACTCTCCAATTCTTTGGACTTGACCAGGACAACAACAACAAAAATTAAGATAATGGACAACACCTATCCCAAAAAGCAGACAGCATCTTCAACTGCATATAAAACAGTTCCTTCCATCTGTGCCATAATATCTAAGTCCCCTCTCAATGTGAAGCAGAGCAGGCATCACCATCCCAAAATCCTCAAGGTTGAGGAATGAACAAACATAAGGAGGGAATGCAATCATGGACAAACTAAATTTACTAATATTATAGTAATGTAAGAACATGTAACATTGATATAAAGATAGTGGTTACCAGAGCTTCTGGATGGGGGAGAAAATAGGCAGAACATAGGTAACTTTTTAGGGCATTACAGTTAAGTATAAACCGCAATGTAAACTCTAAACCTTGGTTAGTAGCAATGCTTCAACATTTATTAATCAATTGTAACAAATGTAACACATTATTTAAGATGTTATTAATAGGGGAAGAGGTGGGAGGGAAAGGGGATAGGATGTATGGGAGTCCCTTATATTTTTCATTTTTTTTAGGAAATACTAGGGAATGAACCTGGGACCTTGTACATGGGAAGCAGGCACTCAACCACACCCACTCTCCCCTTATATATACATATTTTTTTTTTGACGTGCTGATACTGGAGATTGAACCCAGGATCTTGTATGCATGCTGCCAGCACTCAACCACTAAGCCACATCAGCTTCCCTGAGTTGGCTCTATTGTCTGTTTGCTCCTTGTTTGCTTGTTGGTTGCTCATTTGTTTTTGTTCATTGTCTACTTATTGTTCTTTTTTTTTTTTCTCACTCATTGTCTACTCACTGATTTTGCTCATTGTCTGTTTATTTTTCATTAGGAGGCACTGGGAACTGAACCTAGGACCTCCCATGTGGGAGGCAAGCACTCAACTGCTTGAACCACAACTGTTCCCTGCTCATTGTTTTTGCTTGTTTTTGCTCATTGTCTGCTTGTTGTTTGTTTGTTTTCTTTAGGAGGCACTGGGAATCGAACCAGGGACCTCTCACATAGACACTCAAAGGCTAGACTATGTCTGCTCCCCCCTTATACTTTTGATGTAATTTCTCTATAAACTAAAACCTCTTTAAAAATAAAGTTTGTTAAGGAAAAATATGTTGCTACCAAGCCATCCCTACCTTCAAAATATTTTATTATTAATATCACCAGCATTTTCTGTATTGAGAGAGTTCTATCAAAATATCTACTCTGCTTTCTATCTAGAAACCAACAATAAATTCTCCATGAGATAGTTTTGTTAAATAAATATTATATAATATGTGGTAGTACCTTATAAACATTTAAGGAAGCATTATTATTTAAAGAGAAAGCTATTCATTCAATTAACATGTATAAATCATTATAGCTGATTCATGTAAAATTTGGCCCTGTAAGTGAAGAAAGGATTGCAAATAAAATTGTAATTGTATCTAAGGTATTTCAACATAAATTAAATAACCAGAATTCATATTTAATTTTCTATAATTGCTCTGCCTAAAAGTGTATAAATATTTTGCAAATGGTACATGTTTAAATAGATCTAATAAATATCCATTTTTTAAACAAGTTAGTTAATTTTATTCATTTACTGACTACCCTTAATTTGTTGTCTATAGTAATGAAAATTGGTTCCTGCTATAAACTTGGTATTTTTCTAAGCATTTCACCCATAGCAATATTTCTTGAAATCTGAGAGCATCATGAGGAAAATATTTTCTTACAATTTATAAATCAAGAGTTTGAAGCAACAAACAGGTAAATTATCATTCAGATGAAAATAATTTATAATTTACCTTTTAAATTTCTTCTTTAACCAATGGGTTACTTAAAAATTTATTGTTTATTGGATTTACGGCAGGCCCGTCCCCCTGGACCTCTCATACTGTCCCATGCCAGAGCAAACTGTAGCCCCGAACCATGCCTGGCCTTGTCCATAGGCTTCGGCACTGAAGCAGGTTGCACAGTGTTTAAAAAATATATATATATTGTTTAATTTCTATGTGAAGAGAGACTTCCCAGATATGATTTTCTACTTGATTTCTAGTTTAATCATGTGTCTTTGGAGGGAAATTTA
>JAQZBX010013412.1:26799-40112 GCA_029593785.1 Cabassous unicinctus | reverse complement strand
CATAAAAGGTTTAGGCTTTCCTAACTGTCTTTTACTCTCTGTTCTAGTTTTCCTGTCAACAGGACTTTCTTGGGAGAG
The DNA here is from genome assembly GCA_029593785.1 of Cabassous unicinctus. NCBI lineage: Eukaryota > Metazoa > Chordata > Mammalia > Cingulata > Chlamyphoridae > Cabassous > Cabassous unicinctus. The sequence continues at coordinate 40,034 of JAQZBX010013412.1, read as the reverse complement.
GGGTCTGTGGCATAAATTTGATCACTTTTAATACTTGAACATTAAGACAGAGGGCATCCATGAACCACTTCAGTTCAGAAGACAGGCAGGCAGGTCTCATACAGAGATGGGGGGACATAACAGATTTCTATTCTCCCCTGTAAAAAACACTCATATAAAGACTACATTAGTCAACCTGGATTTCCTATAGATGGTGGGTCACCAAAACATTTCACTCAAATGAACTTTTAAGAAAATAGGAAACCTGTGAAATTACAAAGTTTACAAAAGACTCTAATTCCTACAATGACCTGGAGGTTAAACACACACACACACACACACACACACACACACACACACACGGCAACTACAGTTCTAAAGAACCCTTAAATAATTAGTTAATACTAACAATTCCACAGTGCAATTTATCCAGTGGCAGTAACCAAATCACTTACTGTTGTCCACCTGAAGGATGAATATTAGGGGGAGATGAGAATCTATAGTTTCAAGATCTTTCCTCAGTTGCTTTGGAAAAACCATCCCTTCAAGTTCCCCATCCTCCCACCTCTTCCAAAAAAGAGAAGGGAAGGAAGGGGGGAAATGCCCTAGGGTGAAAGAAGACTCCTCACCCTGGGATAGGGGTTATCTTAACCTCTTCTCCCGCTATTTATTTAACTCGTGTGTATAGCTAGAAGGAAGCCACCATTCTGGGATCCCTGGGACAGCTTAAAACCCTAGTGACCCACTTAACACAATAGATTGCTTTAATCAACTCGTGTCCTGGCACCATCTAAAGGGAACATAAACAGATGCGCACACCGCTCGGATTTGCTCTTTCCAGCAGCAGATCCAACTGCTACTGATGGTCGCCTCTCTGCCCCCGGACCATTTAAGAATCGATTTTAATTCCTAATTCAAAATAAGATTTCAGTCTAAAGAACCCGGATTCAGAGCCGGCCAGGATAGAGAACGCGGGGAGCGCATTAGAGTCAGCCCCAGGGTAGGGCTTCCCTGCAGAGGCTGATCACCTTTCGTTCACCAGTCGCCAAACCCTGGTCCGGGAGAAACGCCTGGCTGAGGCGTCCCCAAGACGCGGATGGGATCCGAAGACAATGCCACGTAAGAGCTAGTGGCGCATCCGTTCTTCCCAAGTCTGGAGTCTACAAGTAACTCCGACTGGCAAGATGACAGCCCCTACGGTCCTGGCCTTGCCATGCGAACTGCAGAGGGGTGAGCCGGGTGGGTGAGGCAGCGGGAGAGATGCTGGACGACCTGAGCGTGCGAGCCGGGAACTGGCCTCCCGCTGCCAGTCCCGCGTTGCGCGTCACTAGCGAGGCAAGGCGGGAGCGTGTAGGACACAGATTAAGGTACCTACAGAAGACAGATCTGGCCAGTTGTCGCTTCCCGCGCCTGACGTGGTTTTCTCGATGCCGTCCAGCCCTGGCGCGCTCCGGGCAGGAAGAGTCGGGAAGACGAAGCTGGGCGCAGTGTGTGCGCAGCCAGCACGTGGTTGCGTGCTGTGTACCTGACGTGAGCTTGCGGGCTCGCAGGACCCTACGTCCCGGCCGCACACCTCATCCAGCTGTCGTGTCACCAGACCTCCTCGGCTGTCCGCCGCGGCCGAAGCCCGAGTCTCCTCTCCCTCAAGCTCTCGCCCACGTCTCCACCTCACCTCAGGCCTATCCTGGATTCTCCAGATCCTCTGGACCGCACCAGGATCACTCGCCAGACTCCGCCTGGCGCCCTGAGACTCCCCCAGTTTCCGGGGAGCACTTTAAATACCCGGTATCCTCTCCGTGCAGCTTGCGGCTCGGTCTGCGGCCAAGCCGCAGGTCCCCGCTCCTCCTGCTCACTATTTCGCTCCTCCCGCGCTCCGGCCTCCCTGACTCCGCGGCCTCGCCGTGCGGGTGCCTCTAGCAGGCATGCCCTCCAGGGACAACACGAGCGTGTTAACGGGGTTCCCAGAGGAGGAAATAGGATGTGGGGTCATCCCTCCTCTTGACACACTCTCTCCCTGCCTTTCCCTGCAGACCGCTTGCGGCCAGGTTACGGCAGCCGCGACCTCGGCAGGCAGGGCTCAGCGATGCCGGCCGCAGGGTCTCGGCCAGCTTGCACACAGAGTGACCGCACGTCTGCACCGAGCGGGGAGTGGGCGTCGTTTGCGGGCCCCCCCCATCGCCAGCACACGCCTAACCGCTGCTGGGCGCCTCCCCTCTCACCTGTCAGTGCGGCGAGTCTTCCCGGCCTACGCTTTCAACGCGTGGCGCCGCGTGCGGCCGCGGCCCCAGCCGCCCGGGCTCGGTGCGGGGTCAGCCGGACGACGAGCGACGCTCCCGCTGTGCGCTGGACCGCCGGGTCAGCGAAGGGCGCACCGAGTGCCGGGCATCGCGCCGTCTCTCGTTTAAATGCTGGCGGCGGAGCGCGGCGCTCGGAGCCGCGCCTCTCCATTGGCCAGGCGCCGCCGCCGCCGCGGGACCCGCTATCCGCCCCCTTTCCCGGTACTGCCCCCGCCCCCCGCACCCCTCCTGCCTCCCCGCGGGGTCCCCTCTCCGCCCGCCTCGCCTCTTTGTCTGCTCCCCCCGCCTGGGCCGGCTGGGAGAGGTCACCCCAGGGAACCGCGCCTGGAATGCACAGCAAATCACATTTTCCGCTCCCGTTGGAGGGGGAAGCGCAGGAGGAAATCCCTCCGGCTCCCGGCCCCTCATTCCTCCTCCGCCTCAACCTGGGCTTTTCCTCTCGCCGGCTCCACTTTGCCTACGTCGGCCTCACGACGCACTTTGTCGCAGAGACTGCACTGGGAAGAGCAAGATCCCCGAGGGGTCGCGACAGATTAGGCGATCTTTTCCGCCCTGGAGGGAGCAGGGCTGCGGGACCCTGTGGTCTAGCGGTTGCCGTGGCTCCGGCGCGACTCAGCCCGAGGCCCCCAACTTCGAGGGCGCTGACCCCGGCGCCCGGGTTAACCCCGGAGGGCTCGCCCGCCGCCAGCAGGAGCCCTGTCGCCAACATGACACCCACCTCTCCTCGCCCGCCACGAGTTTTTTCAGCTCAGATGCCGGCGGCCTCGGCTGTGAGTGTACAGAGGGGAGTGGGGAGAAAGGGGGGCGGTGAAGAACAGACCTAAAAGGACTCTTCAAAAGTCAAGGTTTCCGTTCCTAAGCGATTTTTTAAAAAGAGAGAACAGTCGCTAGGCAAGAAGGGGTTTCTCGGTAGCATGTTAAAGATGAATAAATCAGGAAAATAAAACGTCAAGTGAGGAAATAACTCTCCAGAAATTTGAGACAAAAACCTACGAACGTGAAAAACCGATGCCACATTCTGTATTCATTACTAAGAACCCGACGAATAGTGGAGAGCATACCAAGCGTATAAATACTTTTCGAAAGATGAGCGAACACTTTCATTTGTTCTCTTGGCTTGAAAATTGGTTCCTCAAAGAAACTGTAAGTTGTGGGTCGAAATTATAGTTCATGCAAAAATCAACTCGCCTGCAAGGTCTGCATACTGGCTCCATGAGCCAGGTCAAATGCTGACTTTGAAAAAAGAAGTGTGTTATAAGAAGAAATTTGAAGGTGTCTGGACTGACTTAAGCAAAATAAACGATGAAACTCATGGAAAGGTACTTGTAAAACATCCGTGATTTAAGTACTTCACTAAGAAAAGAAATTTTTTAAGGCAGATTTTTTTTCTCTTTAAAGATGCATTGGGGGAGGGGGCAAGTAACATATATTGAACACCTACTAGACACTAGTGGGAATTTGAAACATATTTTTTAAAATATATGAAGCTAGAAGGAAGTCTGCATTAAGTTAATATCTAGAGAATCTTAGTCATATGAATGTTTTGTTTGTGCAAATGGCAGCTCATGCAACACATGAGCTGTGTTGCACTTTATGTGTTTCTTAAAAAAAATTTTTTTTTTATTAAATCATCCCTTGAGCCATGGTTTATAGATAACCACAGGATGTGAACATTGAACATGGCCTGAAGACCTGTTGTGGCCTGAGTGGGCTCCCAGAGAGACAGTTTGTCAGAAATTCACAAAATACTTAGGCAATTAATAGTTGGGCCAAAGCCCACCACAACAGGCTACAGAGCCAGCTGTTCTCTCAGCATGTGAACTATTCCCCAAAGAACGGGAGCATATTTTACAAATTCATTAATTCCTTCATATGGTATCTATGCTTTAGTTGAATCATTGACTCAATTCAATGCCTTAGTCAAATTATTTTTCCAGGCTCATATAAACTGCCAGAAATGAAAAACAAAGAGGTAGTGCTTATATCTTGAATTAGAAATGATTGTTTTGGAGCCCTGACAGTGTGGTTTTGTGTATCTCTTTCCTTATCTCTAGCTCTCTCTCTTTCTCTATCTAGTAAATGTTGTTGATGACTGCTATGACCCATCCTCAGAAGGCTTCTCAGCCCACACTACCTTCAAAGAAGCACCCAGCCCCATACACACACCTCTCTATCCCATTTTGCTGCATCATTTTTCTTCATTGTCATTGATCTTTCCCTGGAATTGTAGTAGTCCTTGCCACTAGAATGTAAGCTTTATGAGGGTAGAGACTTTGTCCATCTTGGTCACTTTGATTATGCCAGGTACACAGAATACAAAGAACCAACACTGACTACTAGATCATCAACTGAACCAAATAATGAGGATATAATCCTGGTGAATATGATAAACATAGGTCCTGGCCTTACAGAGCCTACTGTTTAGTAGGTTTGTAAGTATTTTTATGGATATTCAAGCTGTCTGCCTCATATTTGCATTTCCACGACTTTCAACCAGTCAGGGTAAACCACTGTACAATCAGGATGAAGGCATAACTCCCCCAATGCCTTAAAGCATAATTATATATTTGAATTAGAATGACTGGATGTAGTCAAAGTCAAAAATTTAAATCTGAGATGCTTAAATGATGATCACTTTATTTCCCTTAATGAAACCACTGTCGTTCTACTTTGGGGCTATTGTGTGAAGTCTAGATCCTTCTCTGGAGGGTTCACCCATTTATTTTCTTTTGCCCACCTCTCTATAGAATGTGTTTGTCTCTAACTCCCAAGATGCTGAGAGGAAGCTACTTTACAGGTTTGGGGGAAAAACTTTGAAGAATTTTGTAGAAAACTTTTTACTAGAATCTGCAGAAGCTGTTTATGACTGTTCGCCAATTGCAGAGACTATGTATGCCATCATACACTCAGTTAAAAAAGAATAAAGCCCTCTCCTCATTTGGAATTGAACTTATATCCTCTTTCTAAAGGAAAAAAAAATGAACTGGCAATGGTTAAGGAAGAAGATAATTGCAACAGTCAAGTAATAGTTAAATGATTCATATCCCAAATGGATTCCTCTTATAAATTAATAAGAAAAAAAAAACAAGAATAACTCAATAGAAAAAAAAAAAAGTGGTATTGGTACAAGACCTGGCAATTTACAAAAGAAGAAACCTGAACAGCCAATAAACATTTGAAAAGATGCTCCCTCACACCAGTAATTCGGGGAAATACAAACTGAAAGAAGCAGCTGCTCATGTATCAGATTAATGAAGATGTAAAAGCCTTGTCCATATGCAATGTTGAAAAGGGTATAGAGAAACAGGTACCCAAATGCACTGCTGGTGAGAGTAAATTGGTGCAACCATTTCAGAAATGAGTTTGTCAATACACAATAAAAATTAAACGTGTGCCTAGTATACCACCTAGCCATTTCACTTCTAGGTAAGTGCTTTCGAGGAACATGAGCACATGTATGGGGACGAGAACTGTTGTGAGCACTTCCCTCACAGCATTGTTTGCAACAATCTTGGTGTCTATCGACAGCAGTAGAAGTAGGCATGAGAAATTATTTTATTCTTAGGACAAAGTACTCTACTTATTAAAGGGAATGGGCTAGATTTTTATATTTCAACATAGAGTTCAAAAACATAGTGATGTGTAAAAAAATTAAAGAGCAAGTTGCAGAGTGAATAAGCTGTATACCACTATAATGTATATTTTGTAATAAATAAAGCAATGGTATAAATTGCTTAGGAAAACATATGTGTTCCTGTAAATGTATATATAGTGGATTGGAACCAGACCTTTGATGGTGCTCACCAGCTTGGAGTTGGGGAGGGAGGAGGAACATGGGGTTGGGAGACCAGAGAAATGTCAACTTTATAATGCTTTTTCATTATTATTTAATCTTGAAACAAATATGTCAAAATGATGACAATTTTCATTTCTGGGTGATGGGTACATGGATGTTAGATTTTTCTCTGCATAGCTTATTTTTTTTCTTAATTTCTCAAAATAAAAAGAAGGATCTGGATCTAATCTTTCTATCATGATTTCAAGAATGATTTTGATCATTTGCACCCTGAGGAGTTTTTCTTCCTGTGTGTCTTACGTAAGCAGCTCCAATCAGGGTAGGCATATTTTCAGAATATGTCCAAGCCCTCATTGGTGTTTTTGTGTCTGTTGAGGGCCAGCTCCTGGCTACCTCCCTCTATACATAGGCAGTAAAATGTTTGCCAGATTCTTGTATATGAAAAAAATGCATGTGCGTGTGAAAATTCTGAATGATGCTTCCAAGTAAAAGTATATGAAAGGATGACTCAGTCAGCCCCTTTGAAGCCTGAATCCATACAAGTATTTATTGTGCACACTACATGGGTAGTGTAATATACAGAGGGTGAAAGCATGAAAGTGTGGGCATGATCTTTTAACAGCCAATAGCGGGCACAGTTGATAAAGCACGGGATTTGAAGTCAGAAAAATCAGCATAAAGTCCTGACTCCTCATCATAGCAACTGAGTACTCCTGGATTGGATATTTAACCCCTCTCGCCCTAAATTTAATCATCTATGTTATAGGAATGGTAATAATACCTACTTCTGGGTGGATGATGGAATTAAGTAAAATAAGCTTGGTGAAAGTTCCTGACACATAGCAGACACCTATTAAAATCTGTGTCTGCGTGGATACTAGAGTCCTACTGGGAGCTAAAGCAAAAACAGAAAGAATAATATAGGCATGGAGCATAAAGATAATATAAGTATCTTTATATTATCAGTGCATAATGCTGTGGCTGGCACACAGTTCGTCCTCAGTAAAGCTACTCTATGAGTGTTTGCAAAGGTGAAGGGAGGGAGGGAGGGGAGAGGTGGGAAGGGAGAAAGGGAGGGAGGGAGAGGGAAGGAGGAAAGAAGGAAGGGAGGGAAGGAAAAAGGATAGGGAAAAGGAAAGGAAAGGAAGAAGAGAGGGAAATGAGTAATACCATTCCAGTAAATGGCAGAGCAACTCCACTGACTTTTGGTAAAAGGGTGTGACTACCCTATAGATGGGAGCGGATAGAACACAAACCCTTCTGGCTCTCTTTTGCCTGCACCATAAGAATCACTTTAACCAGAAAGTTACAGTTCTTGGGATGTTTCTGCTGCAATGAGAGAACCTGAGAAAAAGAGACAGAGCATGAGAGGACACGTAGCAAAAGAGGCTGAAACTCCCATAGGGCAGCTGCAGATGGAGACGAGGGGAGTGAAACGAGACAGAACAGCAGAAACAGAAATGTATTTCTCAGCAAAATACACATACATTGCTCAAATATAACGGAACCTGCTTGAAATGAGCTTCCCATTCTTGTCAGCAGACTGTGACTCTTGTTAAGTCTGAAAAGTTTTATTTGTTTTGAGCTTTTCGAGATGGCCTCACTCTGTAAAAAACTGGAAGAGACTTTAATCAGTTATTGATTCCCTTCTTCTCCTTAGAGCTTAAACTGCTGTGGTTCTTCATTTTCTAAATCATTTTGTAGGTACGCTTTCCAAGAAAAGTTTGTTGTACTTCACTATTGAAACACCAGTCCCTTGAAGAAGATCCTCTAAAAGTGCTTATTAAACTGAAGTTCTCTGGGTTTTACCCCATTGCCTTTCACCATCTTCCTCATTTTTTTAAAAAATTTTGACTTAACTCATTTCCAGTCATTGTTCCCTTTAAGGTCTCTGCTATTTACTAGGAGCCTTGTTTTAGGATTTACCTTTTTACTTTTTTTTTTCCTTTTTTAGGTATGGAAGCATATGTGTAATTTTGCTCTTGCTGTAATTGTCCAAATGAGTCACTTGTACTAGTTCATTAAATATTTCTAAAGATTTTATAACATTATCAAAATAAGTATAAAATATTACAAACTTGTCGTAGAAAACATTTATACATTTTTATAGTTTATATTTTTCTTTATAGAAAATTAAAATCTCCCGTAACCCATACTCACAAATAACCAGTTCATATGACACTCATGTAGACACACATATATAAACATACATATAAATTTTCTTCCAGTTATATGAAGTGTGTGAGTGAGTGTGTGAGAGAGAGAGAGAGGAGATGCTGTAAATAATTTTAAAAATTAACTTAGCCCATTATTGTAATTATTTTCTCAGGACATTATTAACATTCTTTAAAAATATCATATTAACAACTGTATAATATTTTCTTATATGAATGGACTATAGCATTTTTAGCCATTTCCCTTTTGGAGCATTAAGGTGTTATATATATTTAAAGATGGTTCTTTAAGTTAGCTTTTATTCACTATTTAATATGTACCAAACACTAGGCATGACATGCATTTTTCAATGCAATCCTCTTGGCAATCCTATGAGATGGCTATTGTTCTTTGCTCTTTTTAAGGATGAGAAAACTGATGTCCAGAGAGGTTGAGTAACTGCCTCAAGGGCAGGCAGCTATATGAGGCAGAGCATGAATTCGCAGCCAGACTAACTTCTCTAGCCCTTGCAACTGTCTTCTACACTATGCACTGTGTATTTAGAGTCTACGCTGTACCCTGTGTTAGAGTTGAAATTCTAACACCATAATCTTTCCATAGAAAAAAGCCTCCCCAAAGACCAAGTGATTTAAATAACTCAATAGCTGGTATTGCCAAGACATTTTGTTGTGTCAAATATGAGCATATATATGAGGAATATTCTGAACACACAGTCAATAGAATAAAAGTCAAATATGCAGTGATGCCCTGTCTTCTTGGGGTTTTGTATTAAAACTCAAACCTACCTTACTGCCATTATTATTATTAATTATTAGTAATTATATCCATCTGTATTTTAAATTAGGATCTCATAAATAAATTCAGTGTTTGAGGGTCTGCTCAGGGCAGAGAAGGATGGAGCTGAAGGTAGGAAAATGAATTCAAGACCTGCTTACCCTTCTAAAGATCCATGTAAACCTGTATGCCAGCCTTCATATCTGCACTTTGCTCACAAAGCATCCAAATTTAAATCTCTTTTAAATCTGGGTTCTTTCTAAAGTGCTTCCCTCTTAGCTTAAACTAAGTGCTGGATCATCTGGAATATGATTTCTCATTTCTTTTTAAAAGAAAAGCAAAAAAATGTAAACTGTGGGTTCCTCACTGCATATGTCAGAGAAGTACATGTGTGCTTTATATAAACTAACCATTTGTCTATTAATGCTTGTGAAGAGCTTTGTAGACATAAGGCATTTGGGACATTCTCTCTAGAGAAATGTGGTGCCTTTGGAGAGGGGATCAGAGAAACAAGAAATCAATGGTAAGAGAAATTCCTCTCTACTCACATCCAGAATGTGAAAGGAACTCACCAAGAAGAGCATCGAGCTGCTTTTCCCCACGATGAAGGCTAGGGCAGTAGGAGGGAAACATTTCCAAAGAGAACAGGTAACCTAGCCTGTAATTTTTGTTTCTACACTCTGTGTTACTTGTCTGTGTGACAAGAGAGAGAAATTAAAGAGGAAATACCTTGGACTAGACAATAATATGACAGTGTCCCTAGATATCGGCTTCTGGTTGATCTGCCGTGGAGCTCCCAGATGGGAGACTTGGTCACCCCATCACCTGAGAGGGTGACAGGCCTGCCCGCCCTCCTACAAGCCCACCTGCTGGCGTCACTGCCATGTTGTAGGGAAGTGCTGATAGCACTGGAAGAGCTCTTAAAAGCTGTAAAGTATCATTTGGAATCACATGGACATAGAGCCAAAGGGGAAAAACTTTCTGAAAACAAATCATAATGAGGCTTGCACCAGGCACTCTGCTAGCCAGAGCAATCCAGGAATGGGCACAAGAATACATATATGTACTCTCACATATACATGTATGTGCACACACATGTTCCTAGGGCGGATTCAGAATCTAAGACAAAAGATATGAAAGAAATAGGAGGCTGAACATAAGCACCAGCTCCTAACACTAGTGTTCGGTGTTTGCCTGATGAACTTGATCTAACTTTATCTCTGCAAATCCAGTAGCTGAACCAAACAGGATCACTTCCTGTCCCCTGAACACATGCCGCAGATTCCCACTTCCATGCATTTGTGCCTGCTGCTCCCTCCAATTAAGAGCTCCTATCCTCATCTCTTCTTATTGAATTCCAACTCTTACTTCAAGCCTCCTTCTCAGACCCTTCAGCATCTTTTATGATTGTTATATTTTTTATTCATTGTAGTTATTTGTATACTTGACATATCTTCTTTAATGGAACATACTTGAGTGCATGAATTGTTCCTTTCTTCATCCTTGAATTCCCTCTGGGTCTCTAGCGCAGTGCGCTGAATAAAGATGCTCACTCAGTAGGTGTCTGTTAATCTGAAAGCAAGTTTGTATCTAAAATAAAGGAGGCTGAGTTGAATCATAATAAATGTGCTACAAATCTCTTCATTGTTTTTCCTTCAGAAGTACTAAGTGCTAGAGTTCATCCAAAGCCTGGTTGCTAATGGTAGGTCAGGCATTCAGCTCAAATCCAAGCCATCTCTTCTCCACTGCTACCGCCCTAGTCCAGTCACTATCATTTCTCATCGGGACTGCTGCAATTGTCTCTTGACTGTTCTCCCCACTCCCACTAACACACAGCAGCTGGAGTAAACATCTTAACTCACATCTCAGATCATGTCTTTTCCTTGCCTAAAACTTTCTTCTTAGCAATTTTGAAACTTTTAAATTATTCAATTTGTTCATTTGTGTAGTGGGTTGAATGGCATCCACCAAGAACCTCAGAATATGACCTTTGTTGGAAATAGGGTCTTTGTAGATATAGTTATTTAAGGATTTCAAGATAAAATCACCCTGGTTATAGGATGGGCCCTAAATCCAGTGACTGGTCTCCTTACAAGAAGAATAGAGGTCACCCATGGAGAGAAGAACGTCATGTGAAGATAGAGGCAGAGATTGCAGTTATGCTGCCACAAGCCAAGGAATACCAGGAGCCACCAAAAGTTGGGGAAGCAAAGAAAGATTCTCCCCCTAGAGCCTTTAGAGGGAGCATGGCTCTGCCAACACCTTGATTTTGGACTTCTATCCCCCAGAAGAGAGAATAAAATTCTGAAGTTTTAAGCCACAAAGTTTGTGGTAATGTGTTATGGTAGTCCCAGGAAACAGATGCAATTTCCTTACTTTTCATCTGTGTCCTCCTCCTGTCTGTAAGCTCTGTGAGGGCAGGAATAATCTCTGTCTGGTTTTCCATCTCCCTAGCCTCTAAAATTGTGCTTGGAATATAGTAGATGCTCAGAAACATTTGTTGAATGAATAAATAAGAAGAGCAGAGTCATTATCATTCTCCTTTATGTGAAGAGCCTTGCTCCACATCCCACTTTCCTTCGCCCTGCTTCTGGTTTCTGCATTTTAACTGGAACTCACTGGAGAAATGAGTCTGAAGGGGTGCCCGGATCCCAGGGCTCCAGCAGAGCCTCAGTCCTTAGTTTTGTTGTGGAATCAAAGAACACACGTCTGCGTGCTCTGCGTGTACCACTGAGTAACAGCCACAGCAATGAGTGCATAGACTTCCTCTGGGTATTTCAACTTCATCCTGTTTCCAACACCAATCATGAGACAACATTCCTAAGACCCAAAAGAAGTGAGTGAGTGAGGAGGGCTGTGGGAGAAGTCTATTTTCACGGCCTGTCAGGTGGCATGGGATCCACTCCACTAAAAATAACACAGTAAAGTTTAGTGAGGAATTAATAATGCACTATTCCCTTGTGATTCTGGAAAACAAGGTTTTATTACAGGAAGATATTTTCATTTCCTTAGCCTGGTGAAATAGGGCACAAAAGAAGAACGTAACCTTGAATAAGAGAAAGAACATTTGGCTCTGTGGCAAGGAGTAATGCTCATTTTGCAACTGATTTTATTTTATTTTTACTCTTTTTTGAAGCATGGTCAAGTAAATAGCCAAGTATGTTTGAGGAGTATCCATCGTTCTAAATGCCTCTTCCTCTACTATTTATTGATGAAGGCCCAAGTATCTCATCCTAATACATCTTGAGGGAACAGGGTGGGGTTTCTGAAAGCACAATTCCCAACCACAGGAATATCTGGTAACCATCTGGGAGGAGGTAGGCTGGTTTCAAAGATCTGGAGTCTTAGAAATAAATTCAGGTGAAGCCAAAACATATATTTCATATCTGATAGAATTTTTGTGAGACTAATTTCTCAGGAAAACGAAAACTACTGGCTAGGTATATTTCAGCAGGCTGCTTATTAATTTAGTAACAAGTTGGATCATAAAGCAGTGGAGTTCTTGTGTTCTACCCCTCTCTCACAGACTCTTTTCTTTACCCATTCTCATGCCATTTCTGGTTATAACTGTGTGTAGTGTTTCCCTGGGTTGACTGGACATCAGAGTCACTGGAGCAACTTTTAAAGAATTGGATTCCCAGAGCTTGCTCCAGACTACTGAATCAGAATTTCCTGGGCTGGGGCCCAAGAATCTGCATTTTTTACAAAGCTCTCAGATGATTCTGATTAGCAGCCAGGTTTGGGGACTTTAGGGAAGGGGAAAGAATTCTTTTTGCACCTAAACTCAACTATAACTTTAGACAAGTCAACTCTGTTATCGGAAAATGGGGGAAAATGATACCTACATCACAGGATTGTTGAAGAATTAAAGGAGATTACATATGTAATCTATTGTGATATGAATTTAATAGGCTGCATTAGTTAATACTCTGCTGGTGACCTAGAAGCTTACCATAGTCTTTTTTTAAAAAACAATTTATTGAAGTATATCATTCATACATGAACATACATAAACTGTAAGTGTTCAGTAAACATTGTGAACTTACAAAACAAACATGCATAACATCATACAGGGCTCCCACACATCACCCCACCACAAATACTTTGCATTGCTGTGAAACATTTGTTAACCAATTATGAAAAAGCATCGTCAAAGTAATACTACTAACTATAGTCCGTGTCTTACTCCCCTATACTATTTTTTGAAGATTTAT
>JAQZBX010013412.1:0-19306 GCA_029593785.1 Cabassous unicinctus | reverse complement strand
ATGCCCCCATATTACACCTATTTTTCCCTGTCCCTCCCCTCAGAGCCACTTGTGGCCACTGCCTCTACATCAATAATAAAAGTTCTTCCATTGCTAGAATAACAATAAGTCTATACGAGAATAATAGTAAGTCTACTTTAGTCCATTGTTCATTCCCTAATCTTGAGGATTTTGGGATGGTGATGCCCACTCTACCTCTAATTGAGAAGGGGCTTAGATCCCATGGGGCAGTTGGATGGAACTAAGAGAAGATATTCTATGATCTTCTTTCTCAAAAGTCCCTCATGACAAACTTTTATATTCGTCAGTGATTGCTGACATGGCTCACACTGTTCCTTTCAGCAGTGAATTTTACCTTTTTGAGGTCAAAGCTCCCCTTGAGAATCTGGACTTTTCATAGGAAAAAAATGTGCACAGGCACACAAAATTCTAGCTAGTGTCAGGCATTCTTGGACCTCAAGGTAACCTCACATTCTACAGGGTTGCTGGACAGTCACAGAACCTTGTCTAGCCTTATCTGTCCATCACATCTGAACACTTCACTTTCCACAATCATGATTCTTTGCTCCCTGACCTCACAGTTTCTCTACTTCCTAAAATCCAATAATCTTTCCCTCTACTCAACTCTGCCTACTCAGTGTATTTGTCACAACTTAGACATCATTTATTTTCACTTGAAATTTTCCCTTCCCCAAGATTCCAAATTCAGCTTCCCTATGACCATGATCTCCTTGACTTTCCCCTCCCTTTTCCCTTTATATCTATTGAGGCTTATTTTTGTCCTTATCATTTCCTTCATTCTTTTGACCTCTCTCAGATCATTGGTCTCAGCTCAATGCATAAAAAATCCATAATCTGTAATGAGACATCTTGGCCTTCCTTTCTCTGGTGTTTTAGAATCTTTGTCCTCTTGATGTTCAACCATGTGTCAAATCTGAGAGGCTCACTCCCTCAATCTACCCTGTCTGCTTTTTGTCCCAAGGTACTGAGACCAAATAAAGTTATAAAAAAAATGCCGACCAGGACCTTATGAATTCAGGCTAAATTAAACTGGGATCTCAGTGCAGTTCAACCACTTGCATTAATCTTTTCTTAATTCCCTATCTCCTTGTTACCCAAAATGTGGGCCAGCAGCAGCAACATGATCTAGGAACTTGTAAGAAATGCACCCAGGATCTACTGTAGAAGCGTGTGCATTTTAATAATATCTCTTTTCACAGTAAATGAAAAGAATCTTTTTCACAGTAAAGATCAAGACGCACTGCCCTGTCATATCCCCCACAACAGTTTTTCTAAATATTTCACACAATACTTTTTTTAAGGAGGTACCAGGGATTGAATCCAGGATCTCGTATATGGGAAGCAGGTGCTCAACCACTGAGCTATAAGAGTTTGTTTTTTTCATTTGTCTGTTTGTTTTAGGAGGTACCTGAGATTGAACCCGGGACCTCATACATGGGAAGCAGGTGCTCAACCACTTGAGCTACATCTGCTCCCCAATTCTTGATTCCCCCTATGGATGGCTGTGTTGGTCAGTGTCCAACCAAGAAAACAGAAAACACTGAAGATTTCAAACAGAAGGAATTTAATACAGGAAATTGTTCACACAGGTGATAAAGAGCCAGGAAGCCAAACAGGAGCTGGTGAAAAAACACTGAGGTTAACAAAAGCAGATGCCATGATTCCCCAGGCTAACCAGGGAAGGAGACAGCAGGAGATGGAGCCCCAGCAAGGATGTGGCTACTGAGAGAGAAAAAGGAGAATGACCTTGCTTCTCCCATCCTCTCACCTTCCACTGTCTTCTCAGTGACCTCACATTAAACTCAGCTGGAAGCCAGGTGACAAAGGGGCCTGGGAAGAACAGCCCACCATTCAGAGAACAGTGGTGGAGGGCAAAGAATGCATCTGAGGACAAACAAGCCAGACACAGGCCCAGTGACCTTGCCTCCTCCACCTTCACCTACAAGTGCCTTTGAGACTGACTTCTCGCCTCCTTCTTCATGACCTCAAAATATCGGTCTTTAGTTGTTTTCTCTTCCTTCTGTCTAATTTCAGAGAAAAAGACGTCATTCAGTTTTTTCAAGAGAACAAAGCCTGGTATGAAATGTCCCTAAATTGGCTACAAAACAGAATTGGTAGGATAGAACCTCCCAACTCTGTATGTCTCAAGAATGTGAGGGAATTATCTTTCAGAATCAGGTGAGAAGGTGCTTTTGAAATGCTCCATCATGTGGAGGAACTACCTGCAGAAGTCCTCTAGGAAACATACTTCCTGCAATGAAAATGATGCCAATGTATTTCTTGATTTTTATGTTATAATAACACAGACTCACATATTAACTGAATATGGCAAACTGTTTCTATTAGAAAAATCACTACCATTTAGACTTAATGTGCACTTATGGAAAATAAAATCAAGAATGGCCTTTCCCCCTGAGTTCTTTCTAACTGCCATCTCCCTTTTAAGGCTAGGAAATTAAGGCCAATGATATCGAAGCCTAAATTCATTGTCTCCTTTACAGCAAGGGGTTGCAAAGAGCACTGAACTAAAATAATCCCACCAGTGAGCTGATGATCCTGTCATCCTTTCGATGAATTGACTTTCTGAACTTGGGAGGACTTGACTGAAAGAAAATTGTACACCTCTTCAGAAAAACAGGAAGAAGTGTGCTCCTGCACCTGCCATTCTAAACTTTAAAACAGGGTGGAGATGAATGAGCTACTTGGTGCTCCAGGAGACCTGGATTGTACGCTCTGCTGAATGAGGGCCTTGGTGTTGTCAGTCTGAGACACCAGTGCACCTCAAGAGCCCAGCCCTGTGTCTGGCACAGGGTAGAAAACCAATATTTGCAAAAGAAATAAAATAACTCAATGTCAGAAGGTCTTAGTCACCATTTACTGAGTGTGCCACTTTCAGCTTTTCGTAGAAGCCATCTCAGTTCTACCATCTATAAATGGGGCTAATTATACCAACCCTCCCCATCTCCTTAAAGCATTATTGTCAAGATCAGAAAAGATCACGTGCATGAAGATGCTCTATTAAACAAATAAACTGTTTCTATAATGCTTTTTAAAGTCACACACTCGTGCTTGCATACACGTTTATTAAGATACAGCTAAGTGAAATGTGTCAGCTCCTCCTCATGAGAACATTCTTATTTATTGGTGTGTAGCAATGCCCAAGGGCTGGATGAACTACGTAATCAAAATCAAATGCCAGATTTTTACAGAGTTGACCGGCATGGTACAGCCTCCAAACACCATTGCGAACGCCAACAAATCTGAGGACATTTCATATACAGTCTTGCTTTTATTGTTGTTGACATATACATTTTAATTTTAATGTTCATTGCAGGCGCACGCACACACACACACACACATACACATACACAAAAGCTCTTATTCTAAATTAGCAGAAAACAGAACCATCAATGTCACTGACAATGCAATATCAAAAATACAGCGGCTCTTCATTCATAATTATCTAAATAAGAAACAAGCTGCCATTCATGGGGGCTCTAATAGCACATGCACATAAGCAATACTGAGGCCTAATGACAGTGCGGGTTTCCCTCCAGCATCTTCATTCACTCTGGGTCCTTATCCTCATCTGAAAAATGGGGGACTGACTTCTTCGCAACAACGTTGTCCAGTCTCTGTCCTTGCAGGTATGGATTAACACTCTGAAAAAAATAAAGGCATAGTATTACACATAAATATCAGATACAGACATCTCATAAATGACGTACAAGAGAATTGTTTCTGGACTCTTAGGTTAACAAGGTAAACAAGATACCTACTACCTAGCAAATGACTGCTTCAGTGTACTAATCAGTTTCTTAGTGGTTTATGAACCATCCTCTGACTGACAGATGTGTCTGCCACACAATGAAGAGTTCTTTTCTTAATCAGAATCTTTTTGGCACAAAGATTTGAGGTGAAGCTGCTAATAAGCCCTCATTATTAACTTAGACATCAAGCACTAGATGAAGGAGAATTCTTATTCGATGGCCCTGTTTAGGTGGGAGAGGGAGTCTGAAGTCGATTAAATTATTTTACAAGAATGTTCTAAAGATGATGGCAGGGCAGGACCAATTGGGAATTAACATCTGGAGACTCATCACAGGATCATCCTGTTGCTATGATTGAGTCTTCCATGCCAAGGTTCTACTGAAGCACATTCATTAGGGCTGTAGCAATCATTTCCATCTTCCCTCAGCCAGATTCAAAGGCTGAAGAGAAGAAGGAAGTTATCTAGAAGGCTCCTTTATTTTTTTAAATATATTTTTATTAGAGAAGTTGCAAACTTACAAAACTATCATGCACATGTGTGGAATTCCCATACAACACCCCTCCACCAACACACTACATTGTTGTGGAACATTTGTTACAGATTAAGAGATACTATCATCAGATTATTACCACTAACTATGGTCTATAGTGTACATTTGGTATATTTTTTCCATACCTGCTATTATTAACACAGTACATCTGGCATTGATGCAAGAATATTACATTATTGCTGTTAACTATAGTCCTTAGGTTACATTAATTATATTTTTCCCATGCTTCTCCTCATTCTTACCACTTGCAATAGTGATATACATTTGCTCTAGTTCATAGAAGGACATTCATGTATTTGTACTATTAACTACAATTGTCATCTACCTCTGGGTTCACTATATTATTCAGTCCCTAGATGATGCTTTAGCTTTCTTTCAATTGAAATTTACATCCCTAGACTATACCTTTTTCAGCCCCAATCCCATTTTAAACAAGCTATGTCTACTCACTATAATGTGTTACCATCAACTCTATCCATTGCCACACTTTTACAGTCAGGTTAATTAAAACTTCTACATACATTAAGCATCAGTACCCCTTCTCAGCCCTCCTCTTACCTCCTAATGACCTATACTCTTAAGTTTTAACTCAATGCATTTATTCTTCATATTTAGTTCAAATTAGTGAGACCATGCAATATTTGTCCTTTTGTGTCTGGCTTATTTCACTTAGCAAGTGTCTAGAAAGCTCCTTTATTTTTGACTCAAGACTCCATACACTGAAATTTCTTTCACGTGTCAGTATTCAGAGTGAGTCAAGGTTTTTCCATTCCTCCTCTAATACATATCTACTTTTTGAGGTTTGGATTTGAACTAGTTACTGGAGCTTCACAAGATAGTCTTTAGCAAGCAGAAAATTTTTTTCAGAAGTTTTGGAAGATATTTGTTTATGGAAGATGTCTTCCAATAACTCAACAAAAATACAAGAAAGAAGCTATAGTTACAAATGACCAGATATCCCATTGCATGTTAAGGCCCCATAAATGAATAAGTACAATTCACAGGTGGGGGGGGGTCTCTGTTGCCCATGGGACATAGATTACTGTGACTTTTTTTTGAAGGGTGAGCAGAAATTCTCCAAAAGAGAAGGAATAGAAACTGAGCTTAGTATCTGTAAATGCCCTTCCACATTCTGACAGGAAAATGTGTGAAACATGGAAGGTTCACTTCACTCTGCAAAAATAAATTGTATCACAAACCATCAGTCATTGATTTGCAATTGAGAATTAATTACAAAGTGTGCGATATCCTCACGTATCTGAAAGGTGACATGTCACAAAGAGACAGTACCTTGCTGGGAAGTCATTTTTAAAAGACTTAGAACTTTTTATATCAAGAATTGTCAACTAGAGTGGCTTGACCAACCCCCAGGTAATCATATCAGAATATCTGGGTAGGTGAAGCAAGTGTGGACTGAAAAAGCATACTCAATATCATAAATATTTTTATTGCTTTTAATAATAATATTTATTTGGAAATTTCTAATATATTATAAGAGAATTTGAGATATACCTGTTTATCAAATATGGGATTAAATTATATATATATCTATATATATCTTCTCACTTGGGTGAAAGACTGGTTAGGCTATGCAGAGAACATTATTCCCATTTCACAACTGAAGAGAAGAAAATGCAGAGGGCTCTCACACTATTTGTCCACAGTATTGCCACGTGTAGCCCTCAGGTACAAGGCAAAAGACCATGGGTTTTCATCTGGAAGGACCACTGGGATTGGATCCCTACTTTTGATGTCTTCTGGAAACCCTCAGCAGATGCTGAGCTTCACTGAAGGAAGCAATAATTTAAAAAAAAAACACAACTCAGTAATTTCTTTATTTTGATTCATGCACTTGAGGGGGTGGTTAAGGTCTTCAATCAAGGTAGGAACACCATCTGAGACCTGATGATGGGGGAGGTAGCTTCTATTTCCCCATCAAGCCTGAGAGACCCACAGTTTATGGCCTGAG
Source organism: Cabassous unicinctus (assembly GCA_029593785.1). Taxonomy (NCBI): domain Eukaryota; kingdom Metazoa; phylum Chordata; class Mammalia; order Cingulata; family Chlamyphoridae; genus Cabassous; species Cabassous unicinctus. The sequence continues at coordinate 12,994 of JAQZBX010013412.1, read as the reverse complement.
CATGGGTCTTTGGAGATGCCTGAGAACAGAAAGGACTTGATAGCCCTGGGTCAAAATGTCCCTTATTTTCGAAGGCATTTCTATGTAGAAGAAGTTGAGACTAAAGTAAAATCCTTTATAACAAGTGTCTGAGCCAGAGTTCTGAGTTTGGGTGATTGCTGGTCTTGTGGGAAATGAACGAGGTTATGATTCACAGTGATCAGAGTCAGGTCAAGAGGAATGGGGGGCCAGGAAGCAGAGGCAATTAGAGCTTCATGCTAAGCTATTCATTTTGGATCAGACCCTGGTCATTTTGGAAAATGTCCTTGTGCTGTGGGGAGATAGTCAAGCCAACTGACTGATAAATTATGTGTACTTTGGGCTCCTAGAATAGAATTTCTTGATTTTCTCTCAAGACCATATCACACCCTTCAGACCTTTCCTGCCACCGTCTGCCATTGGAAGCTGTAATCACCCAAGAAAAAAAAGAATAACCCTGTTAGTTCTCCCAAAGAAGATTTGTCTCCAGATGTCAAAATGGTCTGCGTCTTGCATAGAAAACTGGCTGTGGATCATCTTGGTTTCATCAGGAAGCAAAGAAGCTGCCTGTTATGTGGACAAGAGGGTTAATGCTGAGGCCAGAAAATCTACACCTCTTAGCACACTTTCTGCCTGGGTTAGGCAAAACTACTCAAAATGGCCACAATTGCCACCATCCAGACTCTCAAATTTTGTCCAGATCTGGCACTTTATTCTGAATAAACATTTAGTGGCCTTGGGTATGTGGTTTTCTGTTTGGTTTGTATTCTTTAACTAAAGTGGTTACAATCCATTAGCACTTTCCTCCATCTGATTGGAAAAAAAGGGCAGGTGGCCAGGCCCTTCTGTCAAGTAAGGTACCAGTGGATGAGCAGAATGGATACTGATGACGTGTTAAGTCTCAGATCCACGAAATGCACTAGAAACCCAAAGCAACTTCAAAATCCAGCGTTACATGACGTAATACCACAGCAGCTAAATGCAGAGCAGCAAGACCAAGGTCCTACTTGGGGTAGCCCTAGGATGGTTATGACTATGCCAGAAGAATCCCCATTGGTCTGCTAGCAAATATAATAGATCCAGTAGATTTTACATTAATCTGGCTAGGCCAAGAATAAAGATGTGTAGGAGGAATGAAGTTTGTGCACCTTATCTTTTGCCTCCGAATTCCTTCAAAATTATTGCCTAGCTCATGCAGTTTTCACTCCCTTGTTCCTGCCTGTGCTTTTATAAACTGATGCAGATATGTCAGCAGTTTCCCCCCTCTGGCCTACATACCCTTTGAGGAAAGGTATAACCTCATGCACTCCCCGCATTACCCACACAGAAGGGAGGGAGGCAGTACACATTTCCTGAGTCAAATGGAAACGATAGACTTGGGGTTCCACTCAAAATTCATGTGCTAAGGCTTCTGGAAGCCATTGCAGAAAGCAGGGTGGACTTTCTGGGCGTGGCCTCATCATACTTAACCACTTTTTTCCCTCTCAGGGCTGCATGTGAAAGGATTCTGCTATTTCCCAACACCCTGTCAACTGCCCCACTCGGAAAGCTCCAGGGATCCCAATACCAACCCGGCCAGACCCACACGTCTCTTACCCTCCGCCTTCGTCTCTGTCCTCCCTTCATCTTCTCATAAAGGAGTTTCTTGTTCTAGAGAGGAGAGAAAAGAAAACACAAATGCAGAAGTATGGATCAAATGTGGTGATCATTTATTTTAAAAGCAATAGTTGGTATGTCCCCTAGATATTTGCATATACATATTTTGGAAACAAACTTAGATGAAAAGAATGTCGTGTCAGGAAGCTAGACCACAAGAGAAAAGCTTGTGGCTGTGCAGCTTTTAATAAAGTCCTCTGCAATGCCCTGGGGCACACCAGTGTCATCAACAGTCACAGAAACAGGAAAATACAACATTCTAAAGCACGAGGGAAACCCATCTTCTCACTTTGAACAGCTTTTGTTTAGAACAAACGCTTTTATCTCATTTTAGTTTTGTATCTAACTCCCCTGTCCACATTAAGTGTTCTCTAGACGAGTGTCTGACTATTAATAACAATCCTCTATGTAAATAAATGAGACATTCTGACTTCGGCAGCCGCTGTTTCTGTGGCTTCAGTCAGTGCCCCGAGTCAAGAAAATCGGAAAACCATTTGGTCTATAACATTTTTAATAGAATGAGCCTTTTAAAAACTGCCAAAAAACATCTTGGCAGAAAGGAAAGTTATGTTGGGGGGAAAATAAGGCTCCGTTACCACAGTTTGTATAAGTGTTTCCACATATCGCTGTATTTCAAACACAAAGTGGACTTAAATGAGCTCTAGAATATCAGACACATGCTCAACAGATTTCCCTTCTATTGGAAGGAGAACGAGGCAGAACGAGAGACAGGGAGATTGGGTGGGGGAATTAATTGTGCTGTTTTATTTGTTTTGTTTTTTTAATCAAAAGAAAAATAATATATAAAAGAAGTGATTCATTTTACTCTAAATAAAATATCCTGACATTGATTTTTTTTTTTTAAGAAAAGGAGACTTCTGGTAAGAAACAAGTTTATACAACACTTGTATCCTCTGAGTTGTCTGGTTATAAAGTTGTTTTTTGTTTAATGATAGATTTGGAGATGAAAATGACAAATGCCAACAATGAGCTTCATAATTTTCATGTTCATTAAAATCTACCCCACCCGCAATTTACAATGCATGTCTCTTGCCCAACCTCAAGTATGCAGGGAGGCCATGCCAGGGAGAGAAGGAGCCTCCACTGCCAAAAACGCCAGTGCTGGCCACAGCCTCTATCTCCTGCTCATGTGGGAATCTGTTTGATTTAATATTAGAAAGGAGGAAAGGCCGATGTGCAGATCATTCACTGGTGGGAGGAGGATACCTCTGTGAGGGTCATTCCCTTCCGCCTGTAGCTGCCTTTCTGTGTTTGTAACATCTCCTGATGGATGGAGAATATCCTGGGAATTAGTGCCAGAGCTGAGGATGAAGGAACATGGTGAACACAATCTCCCTAAGCCCACAGTTTCTCATCTGTAAAATGAGAGTGATAGGGATGGATGGCCTAAATGAGATTGTTCTTGTAAAATATTTAGCAACATGCCTGACACATAGTAGGTGCTCAGTAAATGTTAATTACTATTATCATCCATCTTTCTATTCCCATCACCTACCATGGGGCCCAGCAGGCATAAATGTGCATTAAATAAATGAGTCTTAATGCCTTCACACAGAGAGAAATGCAAGAAACAAGACAAACACTGATATTTATAATTCCAGCATCATAACTAAAGACCCAGCTCTGGGCTAATGTCAAAAACAGGGAAGCAATATTTGCAAATAAGGAATCAGGGTTTTGGGTGTCATTCTATTGTGAAAGATAATTATTCTGTCAACTAAAAGGATAGTTGGAGGCAAGCTTGAGATTATCATTCTATATAAACACTTAGGAATGCTTGTGGGTCCCAGTTTAGAAAAGCAAGGCATACAATTCACACTTCCATGTGAAGATCAAGCAAATCATGTTTTACTGACAGGTGGTAATGAGAAAATAAACCAAGAAAACTTAAGTTTAAACAAACACATAAGTACAGAAGATAAAAAGGTATGTAAATATTGTTCCCGGCCATTGATTTGTAATAGAACTTCCCTTCTGTATATAGTCCTAAATTCTTGTCTTTAGTTCCTATGTAGACAAAGAATGGGAATGACTGAGAGAAACACAAATTATTATTTAGAGAAGGCAAAGAGAATGAAGAATGGTGGTTGGGCGCTTTCTGAAGTGCTTGGTGAGAGAAATCTGTAAAGGCTTTCAAGAAGAGATGAGTAAAGTCTGGAAAGAGAAGTTTCCATCTATCCTGCTTCCCTTTTTCAGTTTTCCTCTTGCTTCCTTTCACTCATTTCCAGCCTACTGGTTATGCAGGATACCTCCCACCTTGGACTGCAGCGCTGCCCTCTCCAGCGCCTTCAACTTCCTCAATGGCTATCATACCAATCAGCTGCCCTGTCCTCATTATGGGATCTTCCTCTACCCCTTCCATCTTTCCCAGTAATTGCATCTGGGCTTCATAGTACTGTTAGAACATGAAGCTGAGCAGTGCTAAGTTGGTTTCATTTCATTTTCCCACAATTCATCTCAACTAGACTGTAATCTCTTTGAAGACCAGGACCATGTCTTTGTTACAGTGCCTGGAACAAAGCAGGCTCAACATCTCTTATTTGTTCATTGTTGAACCTGGTTCTTGCTTCTGTCTGGCAATACTTTTTTTTTTTTTTACATACCAGGGATTGAACCCAGGACCTTGTACCTGCGAAGCAGGTGCTCAACCACTGAGCTACACCTGCTCAGCATGTTTGGCAATACTTTTGCCTATCTTTTGTGGATTATTTCTTCTATTCTTTCCCTCCTTCTCTCTGCTTCCTTCCTTCCCTCCCTCCCCCTCTCTCTTCCTCCCTTGCTTTAAAAAAATAAAATTTCCCACAAAAGAAAAGTTCATTCCTTCTGTTTCATATAAGCCTGCCATATCTCTTCTTTTCTCCTCATGCTATATTTATGCCATATGCCAATTCTAGTTAGAAAACCCCTCATCTTTGAAATGTCTTGGATTCTCACCCTTTTTCACTATGTTCTCAGCCTTCATAACTTGAATTACTTCCTGGATTTTCTTTCTGTCTTTAGTTTCTTTTCCCTCTTTTTTATCTTTCAGTATCCCACCAGGATAACTTATCTGACAGAGGACTTTCATGATTCAGTCTCTTATTTGTGAAACCATAGATGTCTGCCTCTCTAATTCAGCATGTTTAAATTCTACTGGTGGGCTTTAAAAATGGCTTCACAAACCAATCCTCCCTAAAGGAATTGCTTATGAAAGGAAGAGAAATAGAATGATGTATATCAGAGGCAGCAATATCAACTTAGGATGTGCAGATGCTTTTATTATTTTAAGATGAGAAACGTGTGCATATGGAGGCAGAGGGAACTGACTCAGTGCAATGTTGATGCAAGATGCTGGGAAAATGAAAGTGGTCATTAGTGAGGAGGGACATCTTTCTCTAAAACATCATAAAAGGAATGGAAGGAGTTTAGGCTTGAGATTTCAATATTCCCAGTAAAATAGGTGGCGAGGTTACCTGCCAGAAAATGAACTGAGAGGGGCTTGAGGGCTTCAGAAGGACTTAGGTAGTTTGAAGTATCTGCTCACTAACTCACTCACTCACTCACTCACTCACTCACTCACTCACTCATTCATTCATTCTATCATTCTGCAGATGTGTTGACTACCTACCATTATATGTGAATTAACACTCCTAAATATTTTACCACTTTATCTCACGGCTGCCTGTACTTCAGCATTTGATTACACAGACCCAACCTCAGGAACATAGACATATCCCAATTCAGTTGTGACCTTGTTTGGCTCATTGTTTCAGCATGTTGGGACCTTCTTGAATCCCAACTCTTATCCAGTCCTATCCAGAGTTTTATATTTTTATTACAAACATTGATGAAATTGTCAAATGAGGTAGTGCTAAGACACACAGAATACCTCCCCGCTGATGCTGACTCTTTAACAAGCTCCCTTTTGGTCATATTCTATTGCCTAGGCTGTATCTCTCCACCTCTTCTAATAGAAAATCATGAAAGATCTTGTCAAATACGTTGCTGAATCCAAAGGCACCATACCCATTTCATTTCCCTCATCAAGCTGGCAAGTAAATGAATACTGCTGGCAAGTAAAAGAATACAATTAGATTGACAAGACTTGTTTCTAGCAAATCTATGCCAAATGGTCCTGACTTCTCTTTCCAAGTGCTTATAAACAACATCCTTAGCTAACAGACATAGTCTTGCCTGGGATAGACAGCAAGCTCCCTACTACATATTTTGGAAATTTTCTTCTCTTTTTGTAAAGCAAAATTACACATGTCTATTTCTAAGCTTCTGGCATCTCTATTCCTTGATTCTGCAGATATTACCTTTAGACAAAACTTGTAATTTTTTAAAAGTTATACCTTAAAATAAAATCCTGTAAGAGCTACATGAAACACTGGTGAGACTTTAGGATGAATTATGCTGCAAGCTGTGGAGAAGACCAGAGTAGAAGCTTCTGGATGCTGTAGCTGATGAGGTTGATGCAGGTTGCTGTCTTTTTGGACGGGTTTGGTGCATTGCAGCCTAGACACATCAGAGTAGACTGCAATGGTAATCACTTAAAATCTCTCTTGGCCAGAGATTTCTGAAAAATCAGCTTCAAACACTTTTTTATTTTCCTCTGCCCCAAGCCATATAATTCATCTCTGCTGTCAGTACCTTTAAAATACCACTATTAACAGAGTGTAAAAAAATACTAGTAATTAAGATTGGACTTACCCATTTGCCCAGACCTGGATAGTCATGTTCCGGATCAAAAAGGTGCTGGTGCAACTGGAATTCTCGACTGAACTCTGCTGTGTCGGGGGTATTTTCTAGACATCCATCTTCTCCTGTGAACAGCCAAAGGTTTTTGAGGAACAGCGAAGGCATTTATCTTTATTCTAAGAGTTAATTTATTAAGAACAATTAGGCATTCAAAGGTCAGAATTTGTTCACGTTGGCCACTGTAGCTTAATTTTCCCTTTAGGATTCAATCTCCCAGTTGGATGGCACCACTCACCCCAAACTCCCACTCCTCTTCCTACTTGTGGCAGAGACTGGTTGGCTGTTCACCAAACCGATTTCCCTTTCTTTCTCAGCACACAGCTAGACTAACTTCCCAGCCTTGCTTTGCAATCAGGTGGCGTCATAGGCCTGAGTTTGGGCCAATATAATGTGGTCAGAAGTGATGCACTCCACTTTCAAGCCTGGCCTGTAAAAACCTCCCAAGCCATACTCTACTGATCAGACCCGCATCCCATTCCCTCTCCATCTGCTGATCACTTGTTACATGTTGCCTATTAAAGCAACTGTGGAAGCCAAGTGTGAAGATGGAGCCTGGATCTCGGAGAGAGCTGAATCCTCCGCCACCACACCCTCACCCACCTCTGGCAGGATTTCACATGAATAAGAAATAAACTTCTATTGAGTTAAGCCACTAATTTTTTTATGTTGTAGCAATAAGTATTTCCTTAACTAATATACTCTTGTTCCATATGGCTCACTCTGTTTTCTCTTGGCTGTTGTGAGCTCTTTAGAAACAACTTCAGCTTCTTGGAGAAAGCATATTGTACAACAAAAATAACCACAATCTCTAGATAGTACTTGATGCTGTGTGTCATAGCAGTAATGGAGTAAGCTTTGGAGCCAGGAAGACCATTGCTTAAGGTTCAAATCCCATATCATACGTGATATATAAGCTTAGTTTCTCGGGAAAGTTAATTCAACCTCTCCATTTTATTCACCTATGGAATGGGAATCATAAAATACTTTCCTTACTGGGTTACAGTGAGGATTAGAGAGGATCATATATACAGAACCTGGCACAGAGCAGGTTTGCAATATGTTTTAATACCCTTCCCACACTCTCCCTTTAAATGGCAGCTTATACTCTGACTGCTCTTTGAAAGAAAGTATGTCTTCTATTCAGACCCAAGAAAGAAGGTTATCCCTTCTGGCTGCTGCTTTTTCCTAAGCCTTACCATTACTAGGCACGATGCTCTAAGGATGAGTCGTTTTCTCCATCTCTAATGCCTTAGAGATGCTTTAGATATGACTTAGATGACAGCTTAAAACATCAGAAATAAAATAGGGAGTGTAGATTTTGTGCAGGGCTAAAAGGAGGAAAGAGTATCCCTTTTCAAAGGGATAGTGAGGTATCAAAATAAATGCTGAAAAGGGGTCTATTTACAATTAACCGGGCAGCCGAGTCTCTTGAGACAGCTGCCAAGCCTTCCAGCAATAGCTTTAAGCATTCACTGTCCCTCAACTTGTAGCAGCTTGAAGCTAGTGTGACGTCATCAGCATTCTGAATGAATCCTTAATTTGGCTCTAATTTGTCTCCCCACTTTTCACTGGGTTATTTATCTAACTTCTTCATCTATAGCAATTAACAAATAGGAAAGGAATATCAAATCGAGAGTATTCGAGCCCAGTCTGCATATGGCAGCTTTACAACCTGGGCCTACTTGCTTCTCAGGCACTTCTGAGTGGACTCAGACTGACATGTGGAGAAACCTAAGGTATGGTGGGCCTGAAAGTTCGCCCTGGAATTCACGTCCTATTCCTGAGGACAAGAATTGGACTCTTTGAGCTCTGCTGCCATTTCCAGGGTGAATGTGCCGTGATTCAGTGGCGAGCCTGTCACAGGAAGTAGAGGTCAGGTTTCATTTTTGGATTGCTCAACTGTGGTGTGTCACAATTACCTTAGGTATGTCTCAAGTAATTTCTTACGAATTATGGCTAAATTTAGTGTTTTCCTTTTTAGAAAGAAAATTGTGATAGAACAAAGACTGAGAAATATATTAGTTTACTGGGTGGATAGCAAAGGAAATGACAGAGAATTTGTGGCAAGGCAAGGTCTGGTATTTAGGCTTTTGCCCAACTTTTTGCCCAGCTCACATTGATTGTTTTCCTCTCAGAGATCCCACGTGCACAATATTTAGTGCTTGATCTGTATTGTTTGCTTGTTTTATAATTTTTCAGGATAACCAAGAACTATGGATGTTTCTTTAAGGCATTGACTATGTCTTCATTTTACAGATGAACAAACTGAGGCCCAAGGAAGTGAAATACATCTGGAGTTAAAACTAAACTCACATCTCTCGGCTCAAATGGCTTCTTTCCATTCTACCATACCAGTGGTTCTGAAACTTTGGTTTGCATCAGAACTTACATGGTGGGCTAGATAAAACACAGATTGCTGGGCCCCACCCTCAAAGTTTCTGATTCATGGGTCTAGGGTGAGGCCAGAGGATTTGCATTTCTAACAAATTTCCAGGTATTGCTGATCATGCTGGTCCTTGGACCACAATTTAAGTACCATGACACTACACTATAGCTAATCAATTTAAACAGATCCCCATGGAGACTGCTGCTCTTTAAACTCTGAGCAGGTCTTTCCTCCCACCTATGCAAAAGCCTACAAGCAAGTAAAATGTGACTGAAGTGATTACAGCCATGTGGTGATTCAGGTTTTCCTGCAGTCCTGTTCCAGCAGCCCCACATTTGCTTGGCCACATCCAACTACTTTGGTTGTTCTGTCCTAAGATGGAGACTCTGTGCCCCACAGAAACTGAGGACTCACCCTAAATGAAAGGAAGGGCATCATTTTTCAGAGCACCTCTTTCAAAGGAAGCCTGCATTGTATTTAAGAAAAGCTGAGGGGCCAGTACTCACAATTCTCAGAGCAAGGCAACACATCATGGTGGTTGAGCACATGGTTCTAACTCAGGTAACCCTGGGTTTGAGTCTTGGCTCAGCTACTTGCCACATGGATAACCTTGGCAAACAACTCTCTAGACTTTAGTTTCCTTATATGTAAAATTGAGATAATGAAAACTGACTATTATTATTATGATTATTAGGATTGAGTATAAAGACTACTCTGGTGCTAGAAGCTACTACAAGCCCAAGGGGAAGCGGTACATTATTTATTAATGGCAAAACAACTTTAGCTAATTATAACGAGGGTGGCATTTAATGAGTCCTTACTATGTGCTAGGTACGGGGCTAGGTGCTTTACATGGAAAACTTCATTTAATTCCCCCAACAACTCCCATTTTGCAAATGAGGAAACCAAGATACAAAGTGGTTAATTAACTTGTTCAAGGTCACATAGCTTGACCTTGTGTTGACACCCAAGTAGTTGAGTCTAGAGCCACTACACCTAACTACCAAGGCAAGCTGCTCAAAGGCCAGCATACACATAGCCCACCTGCCCATTCTCTTTGATTTTAGCATACAGAGGGGGAAAGTAGGAGGGATACATGAGTAGCATGAAAAGTTTCAACCTTCTTCCTTAATCAGCCTCTTATCTTTCTGGACCCCTTCTATCTCATGTCACTCTCTCCCCAAATAAACATTCCAGGATAGATGCTAACTTGGTGTGACATAGTGGAAATGTTGATTGTCAAGAGAAACGAGGAAAACAAATGGGCATGGATAATGCATAAACTAAATAACCAGTTCCAAAGACACTAAAAATGGGCAACAGTTATGTAACAGAGGAAGAAAAACAAAACACCAACCAAGAAACCCACAACAAACCCTTCTTCCCCTTTTATTTTAAGAGTAGCTAGTGTAAAAAGAGCATCATTCCCAAAGGAGGGAGAGAGACAGAAGGTTAAGCCTTGGCAAGGGAATCCTGTATGGGTGTATCTGAACTCGACAACTCACACAAGGGTTCTGGAATAAATTTCTCTGTCCCATCCACTTACAAATACATAGGAGCTCATAAGTATAGAAATACTACTTCTCAGAATATTTGTAGCTGATGTTAGAATTTCTCATTTTTTCCCAAAGCCTCTACCTTCCATGAGAACCCAAAGGAAGGCCCATTACCTGTTTTTCCAAGGGGACAGGGATTTGGAGGGTCTGGGTAGCCCTGATCCTCACTAAAGTCCTTAGGAATGTTGTCACCAGTCAACTCTGCCACGATGTTGGGGATGTTGCCAAAAGGACCCAAGTGCTGCAGACCTTCATGGGCTCCACCTGCCAGGGAATCAGAAGTAGTTCTTTCAGTGCAACTGAAGCCATCTCACTGATACTTATTCAGACATACCACTCAGGAGAAGTACCACATTCTGTACTGTGGGGAGAGAAAAATGAACTGAACAGTCCTTGCTCTCTAGAGGTTCAAAAACCGAGTTGCAGAAACAGACACTTGCTGAACACCTATCATTTCCACACAAGGTAAATGGTATCTCTGCTATCATAGACGTGTTCACACAGCATTACAGGAGCATAGGAGAGGGAGAGTTTTATTTGGCTGGCGGGATAAAGTGGACTTCTCATGCCCTTGGATCTTGAGAGGCTCAGTCACAGATGGGTAGGGCTTTGGAAGCTGGACATGGAGTTCATGGATGGGGGCACGAAAGAGGCAATTGCTCAGGTATGAGAACAGGCTGGATGGCTACACATTACCAAAAAAAGCAGGTAAAAAAAAAAATCACCACCCACTCCCCCTGCCATTCTAGCTCAGTCACTTAAAATTTGGTGTATTTACTTCAGGCTTTTCTGTGGCTCATATTTTTATACATAAATGTATATTCTTTTATCATTTAACATTGAAGCACAGGCATCTTTTCATGTTGTTTCCTGGTCTTTAGTCTCATAATTACAAATGGCTATGTAGTTTTTGTTTTGTTTTTTTATCCAATGGCTATACCATGACATATTTACCATTCCCCTAATGTGGGACATTTAGTGTTTCCCAATTTACTTTTAGGCATTTAATTTTTTCCATATTTTGGATTAATTTTCCTCAGGATAGATTCCCAGAAGTCAAATTACTGAGTCAAAGGCTATAAACATTTTATGGCTCTTTATATTATATTGCCAAACTGGTTTCCAAAAATGTTGTACCAATTTATAAAATACCACCAACAAAATGTGAGAATGCCATTTTTACAACATCCTCACCAGCACTGGGTTTGGTAAAAAAAAATTTTTTTTTAAATTATATTGTCTTTGCTAATTTTAAAGGCTTTTTAAAAAATTACGATTTTATTTTGAATGTTTTGATTACTAGCTCAGTCAAATATTTTTCCATGTGTTCATTTACTAATTTTAATTCCTTTTTTGTGAGATGTCTATTTATGCTCTTGGAATTTTAGAGTTTCTCTTATCAATTTGTATAAATATTTTATCTAATAAAGATATTAGGCCTTTGGCTGTTGCATTTTCTACAAACATTTCCCCATGTTGCCTGACTTTGAATTCTGGTTACTATTATTATATTTTGCTAACATAAGTTTTTAATATTTATGCACTCAAGTTTGTTTTGGTTATTCTCCTTTGTGATCTCTTCTCATCCTTCTAAGCTTACAAAATTTTTGCCCCTTCAGAAGTACAATCACCATTTGGATATTTCCTTTAATTTTTCTCTTTTCAAAGAAATTTTTTAATCCATATGCTATTTGTTTTAGTGTATGTAATAGTTAACCAATCATCCTACCAACATTTGTTAAATAATTCTGTCCTTCCCCACTTATTTTATTCCCTCAATACAGATTCAAGGCCTCATGCATACTAAAACCTGCTCTGAGTACCATGGCACTCAGAGTGAATTAGAACAATTTATACTGTATAACATTCTTTACTTGCATCTACAAATGCATGTCAATTTCTGTACTCTTTATTTTATTGTAGCCATGAAATTCTGTACTAAGTTCAGGAACCTTATTTTTCTAGCTCAAGACCAGACCACTTCTTAGTGAAGATTCATATTTTTCAACTCTATTGGGAAACAGGGACCCCACACTCCCATCGGGGCATCATAATGCACAGCTGCCCTGTAGGCAGACCTACACATGGGAGGTCCAATCAAAATGAAAAGGTGCAAGGTGTGCATGAAATCAGAACCAAATCAGGCTCAAAACGCCATGCTTCCACCTCCACCAGAGGAATGGTATTGCCAATAGAGCCATATTATTTTAATTCCAGCTGGATGAGGCTTCCTTCTCCCTGGGATGGGCACTGCCAATGTGTACCACTGAGACTTTCTTTTTCCTTGGCCTTTTTGGCTGAACCATTTCTCCTTGGGAATGACACATCTTTTTTCCCTTTGGCAATGTTAATATATTCAGTAGGATCATGACTAGATTCTAGTGTCCTGGGGTCATATTGTCTCTTTGAGGTGACATTATGTTGGGGGCGATGTTGTATGAATATAACTATCATGGCCGTCTATACCTTCTCCTTCTTTGTCTTCTCCTTCTCCTTCTCCCTAAGTTCGCGCCACAAAGTTCCCGCGCGCGGGAATAGTCACCACGCCTAGGATCTCAAATTATCCAATCATGTACTGATACCTAAACCTTAAGGCATTTCCCTTTTCCCTCCCCTT